>JASANE010019110.1:0-18155 GCA_030248225.1 Trileptium ribeirensis
GTGGAGGTCTGAAATAAAAATCTACATTAAAAGCCATTGAAATTTGAAGTAATATCAAAAAATCAACAACTCTAAAAGTAAGTTAATAAAATCTTTGAACAAGTTACAACAAACACATCAAAATTTGAGGTCCGACCCTAAATTTGAGGACATTCGAGGACAAACACCAAATATGAGGACATTTGAGGATATGGTCACCCAATGAAAACCTTAATTAATGATGAGGTAACGAAAATATCTAAAATGTTTTTGCCTCTAATACAAAAATGCACTAGTTGAGTTAGTGATGACTCGATAATGCTGTGCAGAAAACCCTGGTACTCCGACGCACCGAAAGCAGTGATGTTTCCCAGTATATGTTTGGAAGATTGAAATCTCCAAGTATGGTCGTATGCAATTGCACATCACACTGTAGATATGAAACCTGCTAACAATTTTTTGGTGTACTTTGTATACGCGCAAACAGATCTATGTTCGCTTGAATATAAATACCAAAAATTAAAACTTCCAAACTATGATGATTAACATTTCATAATACTGGACTAAAGGGAACATTATGGTAAAGGATGAGTGCAGCGCCTCTTCCCCGAGATCTTCGATGTTTACGATTGCTACATAATTTGTGCGCGCTAGAGGTGAATTGGTCACGGTGTCGTTTAATCATGTATCTGATGTAGCAACAATTAAGTAACCGTCTGTGTCCAGTAAAGCATGTAAATAACTTTGTCACAAACACAAGCATTATCATATATATGTAGTTTGTTACCACAATACATATGTAGATTTTCACCCCATTAATTCGTTTAAATTAACAGTCACTCTGTCATCAAAAGTAGAAACACCGCATGACAGTTAATGTCATTTAACGCCGACCAACCGTCCTTTATCGTGATAGCAATCCTTGAACAGGGGAGTTGTTCAATGATGACTTCACAGTCCTTTTTAGTCATCCAGCGGTTCCAACGCGGAGTTTAGCTTATTCGTCTTTTTTCGAGGCGCCGCAAGTGTTTTGCCTCCTTTGCTGGCTTTGACAGCCTGTTATACCCAGTCAAGTCAGACATTGCTGCAAAGTCGGCTCTTGCTAAAGTAGCGATTTTGCAACACTCGATCAGGGCAGTTAAACTTTGAGAAGTCTGGGCCTCCGTTCAGTGTCACTTCGTTGTCGAGCGTTCGTAGCCGAGGGCTTAGCCAATAATTTCATACGAAATTTTCTTAACCCGTTGCAGAAGGGTCGAGCCTCGTGATGATTTCGGATATAGCGCCTTTATCTTTGCCTTCTTCGGCAATGCTACTTACGATTAGGCACCGTTGTTGTTTGTCGCGTGTTCACCTGCAACGCAGACAACGTGATCGGAACGTTGGTCTACTGACTAAATCCTTTGCAATAGTAGTTAGTTCAGCAATTTGGCTTCTAATATGAGGAAATCTGGTTTCGGTCACTGTAGCAATATCTAGTACGTCGCGCAGCGCGTTTGCCCTTTCGCAGAGAATCGGCTCCTCGCATTTTAACAAATGAGGAAAATGTTATCATTGCTCGAGACAGAGCGGATTAAATGTTGGTCGACTGAGTTGCATAAAAAACTAGTCGGTAGTCGACTACATTTGCGAGCGGAGCTTGGGCTGTGGCATTACGAATGTACTCAATTTTATGTTCTTCAAATAACTGCATTGCATAGGGCTTTATCATTGGTAAAAATATTATATTTGAATTCTTCGATCCAAAACCCTATAATGGTTTGATCGAAACGATTCTATTTCAATAAATAACACAAATATTGCAAAATTCTCTATTTTAGCTACATAAGCTTAACTAATTAGCTAATTACTAATTAACCACTCAAAATTTTTTAATCCCAAATATCAGGTGCACACTCTGACTTGATAGGCTTTCAAACAAAAAAAAGTTTTTTTAAATCGGTTAAATTGACTTCGATTTTTGGTTAATCGACTTTTTTGGTCACAGACAGAAAATAAAAACGTTTCGCTCGGCTTCGCCTCGCTCCGCTCAATGAATCCATTTGGTGCAGAAACCACATTCGAAACATTCGTCTTCACCTTCTATGGGGCTTCACCGATTTCACATGATCGGACTGGTACAACAGGTTGCGCTGGCGTAGGAGGCGATACAACGAAAATTTAGTTGCGGCGACTTTGTGCAACCTGTGTTAGCGCAAGCAAGATTTCTGATGGAAGCTCGATTGACTGCACTGTTCCTGATACTTGGTTGTTGATGAGTATTTTGACGTAGCTGCGGGATTAACGACATTCGTTTTATGCGGCACGATATTAAATATCTGGAGGAACAGTTACCAAATTACTTAGTAAATAATTGTATCCGGCATTAAGCCGATTTCATAATAATAGTTAACTATGCTTTGATCTTCAAGCTGAAGTAAGCACTCATCAGACAATATCCCACTGAATGCAACTCGGTTAAAAATTCTATTATATATGTACTCGGATTAGATATACAAAAATGCCAGTTTTATGAACTCTGGTAAGCTTTTCTTGTTTTTCTACCTGAAGTAAGCAACCACTAGGTAAAATTCCATGGAATGCAATGATTGTTTACGCCTAAAACAATCCATAATTAAGCACCTATAATGGTGAATGCCAGTCTGTTATACTGCTTTTGAAGTTTAAATAGAACTTTGAACTTTTCATACTCCGATATCCGGATTATACGATATATCCCAACTATTACCCGGATATCAGCATATGGAAATATTTCGCAACATTTGTTTGGTCGCCATATCGCTCAAATGTCGACGCGATACGATTAATATGACCAACGTGCACAAAATCTTGAACAAAGAGGTAATCTTCGATCCTACGATTTGTTCTCTCAACCAATCCGCGCTCTACCATGACATGATAGGAAACTGTGTCGACCACTCGTAAGAACTAACGTGAGGAGCCATTTGTTTGTTTTCGAACCGTCAAACAGCGTTGATAACTACTCCGCCAGTTCAGATTATCTATCAGATACGTTCAGACGTAAATTGGGAGGTTCGTAGACTGCCGCACTAAAGCAAGCACCTCTAAACCCACGTAAAATAAGATCTTAGCGTATATATATAGTAAACCATATCCCTGCCCATCACCAGTAGCCGCAGGGTCAGGTAATCAGATGCACGATAGTTCAGTAGTTACCCGCTAACAATGCACATGCGGGGTGAGAAGGGCATGATTATGTTCTGGGTTCGGATATGCAACAGTAGAATTTAATCTTTCGTACGACTATTCTATATACATTTTCATTTGCGCCCCGGGATAGGTGCTTGACGAAAAATCATCCGGTTGGAAAGCTATGTGGGATTCGAATACATAATTTTCTGCTTTTGCATCCGCAGGCAGCCGATTGTCCGGTTGAGCATTCCTTGCCAGAATTCATTTAATTCATTGCAACACGAAGATATAAAGCTAAATTCAACTGTTAAGACTTTGAAATTCGTAACTCAATTAGGTAAAAACACACTTATGAATTTTAAACTCATAGCATGGAAGTGCGATCAGTCTTATATTCCAGCAGATAAGGAAAGTGTGAGAGAAAATCACCAGGAGCATCTTATAATAGTGACCAAACTTTTACCAAGTGTAGGTCACCAAATCTTGTATATTATAATTTTAAAAACATTTTGCAACAACTAGCTATGTCGTTCATCGTATTTCTAAAATTTTTAAGATTTCAACATCGTTTATTCCAAATTTGTGCAAAAATTTCAACATCTATAGCATTGCCAAATTTACGACTTATACGATGTGATAGAGAGACAGCATGTAACATATATAAAAAGTATAGATTAAGAATTTTTTACAATGAACCCGAATCTGCGGCCTAGATTTTCGCAAAAAATATTGTGTTGCATACCTAAAGGAGACATTTCGCTTTGATTTGAAGTGCACCCATTCGACAGTTTTGCAAAGCAACGTCACCACAGCTCTGCAACGCAACAATAACCAAGTGCCTATAAAGGCATACACACGTATTGGAGGGCAAGGTGGCATGGGCGTAAATACCGGGGGATGGGGGATTCAACCCTCCCCCACTTTTCGATAGGTTTACAAGGTAAATTCACAGATGAGTTAACCCACGAAAGCTCAGCCGCTATTTTCCTCGTATATCAGGGCTCCTCTTTATTGAAAGAGTGTTTATTGATCAACAATACCTGTATTAACTGTATTTGTATTTTTAATATTGATTTAAGTTTATTTTTAATTATGTTGTTTTTTAATATTATAGCTGTCGATGAGAGATATTTTGTGCCTATGCATACTGTCAGTGTGATCAGTTTTCGAGACTCTCTAGATTAAGTTTGATTCGACGTTCAAGACATTAACAGGAACGGCGCACCCATTGGCGGAATTACCACAGGCAGAGGTAGACCCAGTGTTACAATGGGTCTTTTCCTAAAAAGCGCTCGCGCAAAAAAGGGGTCTCTTCTTTGGGCAGGGTGTGTTCAGAGAGATGTCCTCACGATTGTTCTAGCGATAGTCAGGTGAAGGTAGTGGCGTAGCCAAAACTTTAGAAGTTAGAGGGTCCTTAATACCGCAAAGATACGGCTCGTTTACGTTAATTTGTGTGCGCCGTGACCTAGCTATATCAATATCTCAACAGTCTAGCTTCGCTTGTTGGGACAATCAACAGTCACGGCTGACTACCTGTTTTGTCCGCATTTACTTAGCTAGTTGCGTTTGATAAGCTGAGCGTCATGGCGGACTTGATTGGACAAATAGCTGAGTCTCGGCGCACTATTGCCACGCAGGGCAGCTGCCAAAATTTAAATTTCGCGCATTGGACAACTGTCAAAATTTGAATTTACGGCGTTGGACCAGTCCCAAAATTTAAATTTCCCACGCTGGACAACTGCCAAAATTTAAATTTAAAGCGTTGGACAACTATCAAAATTTGAATTTCCCGCGCTGAACAACTGCCAAAATTTGAATTTCCCGCACTGGACAACTGCCAAAATTTTAATTTTCCGCGCTGTGTCAAAATTTAAATTTACAGTGTTGGACAGCTGACAAAACTTCCCCCTTAACATCATTTATACATTGAGATATCTACGACGGATATGCTATACTGTGTTTTTGGGCTATTAAGGGCATATTATATAGTTAGCGCTGACTGATAAAAAAATCCACACAGTCCCGGCAGACTGTCACATATGTCCGTCGTCGTAGCTACGTCGTTACGCGGACATGCGGACAGTCACTGCCCACTATTAGGACATAGCTAAGCCACAGCGCACACAAATTAACGTAAATGAGCCATTAACACTGCTCACTCTGTTTCCACTGAAACAGCGAGATAATAGTACGTTTATAAGCATTGCACAGCACAATGCGACCGTCGGATTAGAATTCATCTAGATCACTGGTCGTTGGCAGCGTTGATGATGACTTGAAGTGTTTTAGATTTTTATTTCCCCCATCTTATCGAAGACTTTTAAAGGAACCAAAATTAATGGTCGCCAATCCTTGTTCAAGAGATGGTTTGTACATGTATATGTTTATGTATATTGTAGAATTTCGTGTAGTTTTCACAAAATTTACTTGCGATAGTGTTCAATGGGTATAAGAAATTTTTTCACCACTCGTAATCAAAATACACAAGGCACGTCTACGATACAGCCAAGGTCAGATACTGATGGTTAAACAGAGTCAAGCAACTGTGACAATATGGACGTTGCGGAGACCGTAAAGCTTGCGACCGAGGTGGCTAAATCGGTGGTAGGGGATGGTTCTGCTCATTTAGCAGACTTATAACACCTCCCTATCTAACAACAAAAGCGTTATTCTCTGTAACTTCGAACCAGTTGGTTAAGCTAATTACCCTGGCTACACTGCGATGAAGATACACCGGGACTTCTACGCTTGTACTGTGCAACAGCACAAAGGCTTCATTTGCTTGAAAATGCTTAGTTTGCAGAACCGGCTTTCTCAGACCGAGGATTTTCTAATTGGAAAAAGGATTAGGACATGTTCAAGTTCCATCTACATTCGGATACACACAGAGAAGCAATGCAATCAGCAGCCCGACGTATTAAGGAAGGTAGTGTAGTGGTATTAACGTACAGTTAGTTGTCTGGTAAGCTCAAACAAGATCAGTTGACAGCGCAGGCTTGCTTGCTTAAAATTATAACAACTTTAAGATATTTAGCAACACAAGGATTACCAATGAAAGGAAAAGTGAATCATGGTAAACTTCCATGCATAGCTCTCACTCCCAAGCGATGATAATCTAAACTTGAAAAAGTTGTTTCAGCGGAAAACGGTTTCTGCGAATGCTGCTGGTGTCAGAGTGAAACTTCTCATCAGCCAACTTCGCTTTCAGACATATCACGGTGCAAGCAATATGTCCGGAGCTTACAACAGTTGTCAAGCACATATAAAGCAATCTCAACCGTTTGCAATTTGTGTACAGTGCGGACTCACGTCACCCATCTAATAGCTTCGAAAGCTTTTGAAGAAGTTGTGTGTGTAAGAAAGGCCTTAAGAGTTGTTGCAGAAATGGCTAACTTCCAAGAAAATTGAGGTAAACTCAGAAATTTTTCAAGAAAATTCCACAGAATGTAGCGGCGGTAAAGCCTCTTTGTCCAATTCTTTGGCTCAGCCGAAGATCTGCAGTGCCATCTTTGTTGAAGAACAATGCTGCGCTCCTTACATCTCGGGATCAAGTTTCGAAGCAGTTTGGCACCGTAGAGTAACCGGGTTGCAACAGGTCTTATGCAAAGATATACGATACTCAGCTTAATATGGACCTCACAATAATCGCAATTTTAGAAAGTTTCAACAAGAGCCTACAAAGTATTACTTTCAACGTTCACGGTATGCTCACGTCTGCGGATGCCATCAAGGAAGTGAGCTAAACTGCAAAAGATCGAATGAAGCTTTCCCAAATATACATAGGATCTTCCCGCGCCATGACCGATACTTTGGCCTGGAAGAAATTTAGCTTCCTCGGAAACGCAAAGTTCCGAACCGCTATCATCATAGTGTTGGCGATGAAACAGAGCTATACCTAGGAAGACTACTATCGCGTGGAATTTTTCAAATTGATAGAACTCGTGATCCATAGCTAAACACATATTTCATTAGCACCTAAACCTTAATAAGTATATGTCAATCTTTGACGTTCCTAGATGTTCGGAGAAAAATTTTGACGCTATAAGCTGTTACCTGGAGCGTGATTTGGATAATCTCAAAACAGAATTAACAATGTATCAGCGATTAGCTAAGGATTGCATATCACTGGAAGACTATAAAGAGTATTTCACTGGGATTTCTGAGAAAATGTAAGCAATGTTTTCAAACGTGCAGCGAATTCTTCGTCTGCTTCTTCTTTGCCCGGCGACGTCGTGCGCGGCTGAAAATGCTTTAGCGCCTTAACAAGAATAAAATCCTTGTTACGGAACACAATGACACAAAAACGTTGGAATCACGGTCTGACTTGTCTTATTCACTCTGGTTACTTGAATGATTTGGATCCCATAACCATTGCCGTAGCTTTTTGTGACAATGAACACAGAAGATTGCTGACGTTTGGAAATTGAAAGAAAACAGATTAGGTACTAGATTTTGATGCATCTAGAAAATAAACTAGCACAGTACAATGAACTGTTTGAATGGAGTAGCCTCGTTACCAAAGTCAAGCTGCAGGGTTGACGTCATAGGCTGGTTTGCCGTTCTACGTATACTAAGCTTAAGCCTTAGCCGAAGCTTCTTTTATATGACACTTAGATTATCATTGAGCTTAAGCCAGGGGCTGCCGCCTCCCGGACCGCCCGCACTAAGCGGTTCTTTTTCCAAGAATGTAATGTTTTACGCCCCTCAGCGTGATTTGTCCCAGATGCTCTATCATTTGGCTATTTTTCACAATATGGTTAGCAATATATGATTTATGCCAAATTTTAAAAATGAAACTTTGCATGCTACAAACTTCAATTTACGCACACATCACGAATCTATGCTGGATCGCCAAGTCCAAAAGATTTATTTTATAAGCATCACCTCTTCAAGAATAGTTGTATCTCCGTTAAGTGAACAGCCGAGCGTCGTCAAGTAACAGTGTCACGGGACACTGTCTGACTTGCTACAAATAGCGCAGATGCGTGGTAAATCTCAGCCAACTACGGCACAGCGGATACGAGTCATGTCTTCGGCTAGAATGTTTGCCCCTTATACTGTCGAACCGTCACTTGACCAAGAAAATAATTTAACCTAATAATATAAGACAAATTAGGTACTCATTTTTCTCACCAGCCGTGATAACATTAACGGCTGTACAATTTTGTATGAGACGAAACACTTCGACTACATGCAGTAAAACACTATTTAAATGTATGATTTTACTCCATGCTCATGCATCATCACTAAAGCAGTGTCATGCGTTCTCTGGAATGCGTAAATGACAATAATATCTTATCCCGTCTTACTAGTACATAAGTGCCACCTTACGAATAATTTGGTGCTTGGATTCCAAATTCCCTCATACGACTTTCGACCATAGCACACCACTTTGGATATAGCATTAAGGATGTGCCCGTAATTGGCATGGCTCCTGAAAAGTACTTAACATTGGACTGCTGCTATATTTTCTGTTTAGCGTGGTATTTTGATCCCTTTTTGGAAAAACTCATAGAGATTACTATCTATTGAAATGTTTTGCACGCCGAATGCCCTTCTGTGTACTGTGAAATAAAATTTCCAAAATAAGATCCGGAGAACGTTGATTAAAAACGCATTCAATCTACTTCTATTTCCGCCGTTACTGGTTTTAGATTAATTCGTTGTTTTAATGAACTCATCAGTTTAAATGCCTTCAGTAATACTATACATTTGCTATTAAATTGTTGCTAGTTAAAACACGAGAGTTCACGTTCGGTCGTAGAAAACAGAATCTCACGACAGGATTCTCCACATTTGTTATGTAAAGCCGCTGACAAACCATTGTTCAATAGACTCAGATGTCATGTCAAAATTACCTAAAGCGTCATATCGTTGCTCTTCGGGATAGTCAGCCGAACTAGTGGTGAACTCCTATGCTTTTTAACCAGTACAAAGTCCCAGTATTTCTCCGATGCTAATAATTGGATAGACCCGTTTTACTAATTCTTCAACTGGGAAATGTCAGGTTTCTGTGTGTAAACTGTAAATATATATGTCAAAAATGTCAAGGCATCTACTACTGTCAGCGCCGTAGTAGTGCTAAAGTTGGTACGGAAAGTGCAAAGAACTCCACAAAAATTGGCTCACGATCACTGCATGTATGTTGCATAATTGATTTTGCATTTCATATTGGTACTGAAAGTGCCCTTCCAGGCGATGCTGGCGAAGAACATCATACAAATATATAAGTAAAGTATGTTCTGTAATTTACCGAAATCATGCCTCTTATCTAACACGGATTGCTATGGCCAGTGCATACAATAAGTGGATAATGTATGAAATCCTCGCTAATTCAGCAAAACAAACAGTATGGATTGCATATATCGGACATGCCAACAATAACACAAATGAAAGACAACATTGTATCGGACATGCCAACAATAACACAAATGAAAGACAACGTTGTATAAAAGTAATAAAATTTTTGAAATACCACAGCGGAGTTCGGTTGCTTATGTAATGAAGCGGGACATCTCATCACAATTGTGGGGAAGCCAGTTAAGTAAATTTTGTCGAAACGAGCATAAATTAATTTATAATTCAAATTTACAATTCGACCCCGTTTAATGTCCTAACTTTAAACTCGAAACGAGCATAAATTAATTTATAATTCAAATTTACCCTTCGACTCCGTTTAATGTCCTAACTTTAAACTCGAAACGAGCATAAATTAATTTATAATTCAAATTTACCGTTTGACCCCGTTTAGTGTTCTAACTTTAAACTCGATTACTGCACAAAGCTCCTGTCTTACCGACCATGCATGCTACCGCGGACAGCTGCTGGCTTACACTGTAAGCAGTTCGGTACTGCAATTTTGCGTACTCAAACACCTCCAATAAATACATATTAAAACTTTCTGACAAGGCTGGTCGGAAGCTCAGTACCACGCCTGTTGGTCCAGTTTGACATGAGTAATTTTTATCCTGTGAGCGGATGCAACAGCTCATGACGACACTCAGAAAAATTTTTAGCCCCAGAGGTCCGTAGCTGCTAGTTCATCAGCCGGACCTCTTGAGTTCCCTAAGTTATCCTAACGGCATCGAAAATGGAAATTTTTTCAGGTTCAGACGAAGCTACACCAAAGCAAAAAACCGAAGAAAACAAATCTTAAACAAAATACTGTAAACCTGCTGCCAAAACAAATGGTCAGACAACCCGATTTGATTTTCATAATTTTCAGCATCGATTGACTTCGGATAGCCAGTGTGTAGTAATTTTTATACCTGTAACTCTCGGATTACAGTCCCGGACAAACCCTTGCAGTCTCGGCAAGTAAAGTTTGACTTATTTTTTTAAATTGTTTTTAGCACATAATCGATACATTATAGGCTCATCTACTACTCTTTTTCTGTCAGGTCAGAAGTAGCTAACCTACTTCTATGGTACCTTCATTTTTCAGCCTGATCTTGTATGCGCTTTCTGTCGTTCTCTGTTTTTACCTGGGCGTTTTGTCAGTGTTCTCTGCCTTTTCGCTCTTGAGCTTGTATTTCCGTTATTAGCTCTCCGTCCCTTTCTGTTGCAGTTCAGCCCTGCATCTATTGTTTTGTTGTGGCACTACCTTCTGCATATCCAAGCGCTGGGCCAATTAGCCTGCTTTTCACTTGCTCCTTGCTTGCTGTTGGTCTGTTTGCTTGGCGATTGTTGTTGCGATTTTGTTGTGGTTGTTCATGTTGAAGCCTGCAGCTTTATTTGCTAATCTTTATATACATATATTGTATGTGTTTACTTTCTCGTGTGTTTTACTCGGTGTCTTCTGTGATATATTTTGTATATATTTTGATTTATTTATTATGTATACATAACTGGTTAGAGACATTGTATTATATCTCTTTATAATTTTGCCCGGTGAAGCCCATATAATGCGTCGTTCACAGAGATCTGCGTGCACGAAAAGCACACCGTAAGCTATTGCAAAGACCATATATTTTCGTTATGTTATTGCAGAGTGTAACGATTTTCTATTTTGGTTTCAACAATAGCGTTACCCATAAATATTGTTGTTCCAATAACGTTTGCTTCTAGTGCACATAACAAAGAAACTATATTGTTGTTGCAACATCAATAGCTTGCTCAATTCCATTGTATCAACAATAGAATCTAACATACATGCAGCGACAATAGTTTTCTCGTAGCACGTTAGCAACATTAGCAGTTACGGATATATTTAACACCAATATAATGCTGGCTTCTAATGCATTGACGATAAAAATTTGGTAGCTATTGTAACGACAATAGCATTTATAAATTAATATCGTGTTTATTTTCTTAAATATTAATGTGATTGCAATAAATGTTGGTCTATTGTTTCAACAATAAAGATAGATTATTATTTGTACCTGGCCTTTTGTTATACGGTATGGTTATGGCTGTGGCCGTCTGTACAGCAGAGGGGCCGATAAAGGGGATTAAAAGTTACAAACAGTGGGGACACTATAATGTAAAAGCCGCATATACAGCAAATATGAAAGGAAGCCTGATAGTCGCATATACAACAAATATGGAAGGAAGCAGCAGCTTACAAGAACAGCCAAAACTATTGTAGGGTACCATGTAGGTAAGCCGATAGCCGGTGTCTCGGTAAACTATGCTTAGGCTCATATATAAGACGTACGCTACGCCTAACTAGCCGAACCCCAGTTCTGCGCTGCTTTCTAACGATATAAGGTATTGCCCCTCAGCGTTACCTGGGCCAACCATATTAAGGTTTCATTTAAATATTAAATAAGCCAGGTACAAATAATAACCTATGTTTATTGTTGAAACAATAGGCCAAATTTTTATACCAATCGCATTAATATTTGTGAACAGAAACACGATATTAATTTATAAATGCTATTGTCGTTACAATAGCTACCAAATTTTTACCATTAATTCAATAGAAGCTAGCATTATACTGCAGTTACATATATCAGTAACTGCTGCTGTTGCTAACATGCTACGACAAAACTATTATCGCTGCATATATGTTAGATACTATTTTTACTACAATGGCATTGAGCAAACTATTGATGTTGCAACAACAATATAGTTTCTTTGTTAGGTGCACTAGAAGTTATTGCACAATATTTATGGGTAACGCTATGGTTGGAACCAAAATAGAAAATCTTTAAACTCTGCAATAACATAACGAAAATATATCGTCTTTGCAATAGCTTACGGTGTGCTTTTCGTGCACGCAGATCTCTGTGAACGACGCATAATATATATATATATACTCTCTTGCTATCAGTGATATATATTAACTAGTGACTTTCCCGGTGATGCCTTTGCGGAATAATTAGCTGTGAATACTTTGCAATATATTTGCTGTAATATTTTGTAACCTACGTGATGCTACGGGTATTTAGTTCCAGAATAGATGATACGAAATATTTACACAATATTTATCAGAGTTTTTCACGGTTAATATATTTTATTTGTTTATGCCTAAATCCTAAACAAACAAACATGGATATGACGCATTTGCAGTATCCCAACTGATGTTGCTAATACTGTGATCACTTCTATTTTCACATAATGATTTTTTTGCAACTGTAGACTTCAATCTCAATATGTACCTGAAGAGAATATCACGTCGCATTACCCCTCCTATGCACAAAACTTTTCCCAAAATTTTGCTAAATTTAGCATGTTGCATTCAAACTGAAAATTTTTAATCTCACACAATCACGAAATTCAGAGTAATCGCTCAACGTTCAATCAAACAACAATTCAATCAGTCAACAAATCATTATGCAGTAACTTTTGTAGCAGTAAACATTTTCTAGCTGTTCATGATACACGAAGAAACTTTCAGTAAAATATGGCTGCCCAAAGTTTGTAACAGGTTGCCAAACTGATGAGAATCCATTCAATACAACCACCAACATTGATCGAAATAATTAAGTTATATAATTCGCAAATATCGTTCGCGATATACTAGTACGACCCAATGAGACACTACATATCGTCGCATGATTAATACATATGCTTACGTTCACCAGCACGATTCTGGTATTGATAGAATTTACAAAAACAAACACCAATGATTTCGTAGGTTCGACATCATACTTTGTTCGCGATAACACAGATCACATTCATTGGCACAAAACTGCGCTATCGCTTACGCACATCACACGGCAAAAACAATTCCGCGTTCACTTGATAAGCACACCTTGGGAGATTTTACTGTTCGTTTGACACCGCCTTGAGGAATCAAAGACAACTCCTGTAGACGAACTACAACATATTCAATTCAGCATTCAATATCAATTAATTTTGAATTTTGTTAAAGATGAAATTGGAAAAAATTATATGACCATTTTTGCCGCATTCATCGCACGATTGCAAATGTTTACGCAGTTCAGAACGCATAAGATTATACATGTATGCCCAACATTACTTGCTTCCCAAAAGCTTTTAGCGCATAAAATAATAAATAATGCCGCGTATAACATGACTATACTTGTCGATTTGCCCCGACTTTGTGATACTTGCTATGTGCTGTAAAGTAATTTACATCTTAATTTCAAAAATAATATGCTCTTTGAAATATAAGAATGCTATTTTGCTGTGGTCACTTAAACATCCTATCATTAGAATCAGCTCATACAACACCGAACTACTGGCTTCAAAGACAGCAGTGATATTTTAGTTCTACTGAACTTCACAATTTAATCACAGTGTTTGACAATGTATCAAATTAACGGTTTAACAATATGTGAAATTTGCTATATATTGCAAATTTCTATCATACAACCAAACGCTGTGTGAGTTTTTTTTTTGCGGTTTTCAATAATTAACAATAGCTTCGTTACTGTCTACATAGTAATGACCGCAGAATCACGCAATTATTTCGCAATATCCCAACGGTCACATGGATTTTCAACGTGGCCGCTTGCCTTTTGCGCCGGTCTATATACACTACTGAAATACAGATATATTTGTACATAAATATGTGTTTATTCGGGTGTATAAATACTTGTCACTGTCACGCAGCATAACCAACATTAAATTTGTTTTTTAATAAATGCATTGCTTCTAGCATTTCATTGACACGCAGCATAGGCTTATTCAGCACATTTATAGCAGCATTTATACTTTTTCTATATTGACAGTGTGAGTTTTTTCTGGTTTTCAATATATATCAATAGCTTTGTTGCTGTCTATATAGCAATCACCGTGAATCAATACACTATTGTTTCGTAATAGCCCACGGTCATACGGATTCGCAATGTTCCCGCTTGCCTTTACGCCAGAGTCCTTATATACTACAAAAATACAAATATATCTATACATAAATATATATTTATTCGGATGTATAAGGTACTTCTTTGTCACTGTCACGAGCATAATCAACATTAAATTTGCGTTTTGAAATAAATGCGCGCCTTCTAGCTATTGCATTGACACGCATTATGGGCTTCTACAGCACATTTATAGCAGCATTTCTACTTTTTCTATCTTGACAATGTGAGTTTTTCCGGTTTTCAACATATAACAATAGCCTCGTTGCTGTCTACATAGCAACACACAATACAGCAATACACAATTATTTCATAATAGCCCACGGTCATACGGATTCGCAACGTTCCCGCTTGCCGTTTACGCCAGAATCTATGTATACTGCTAAAATACAAATATATCTATACATAATATATGTTTATTCGAATGTATAAAATACGTGTTACTGTCACGTAGCATAACCAACATTAATTTTGTTTTTAATAAATCCATGCCTTCTACCATTGCATTGGCACACTGCATTGATTTGTTCAGCACATTTAAAGCAGCATTAATATTGTTTCTATATTGGCAGTCGGAACAAATAATTTTTTAATCAAATGTGTTCTCGCTTATAAATTTACCCATTACGTGAAATACAGCCATACTGTAACATATATATACGAACGCATACATACTATTGTTATATGTACATACCTGCAGTTATGGTTAGTTTAGTTACACATTCAAATAGGAGCGGGTTCATAGGGACATAAAACCGTCTGCGATCCCACCTTAGCAATCACCGAGGCACGCCAGGACACAGTACCGCCTGCGTATCTTCCTTTATTTAGGGCGCACATGACGCTTAATTCTCCTAGTATGAGATGAAACTCCTAAAAGAAAGTACCCAGACACGAATACACAGCGTGAGCCACAAGTACATAAATTCTTCCTGTAGGTAAACCTAAGGTACAGTTAAACCAAAAAAGAACTGACGACTAACACCCATCAATGTCCGAAATTGTGCAGTGCTATTGGGTTCTATTCTATTTATACCTAAGAATATAGTTGGGTGATTGAGTTGAGTTTTTAATGAGATAGAAAATTTCACACGGTAGTGCAAAGGTACAATGCATCAAACTGCACACACAAATGTGATCAATAAAACGCCATATTTAGGGTTCACTAGAGAAAATGTTATTTTATATCCATCTTATCGCCCGTTCAAGACAAGTTGTGTGCAAAATGACTCTGACTTTTCCAACAGTCTTTTATGAAACACACCTTTTCCGCATACAGCTTTTCTAGTGAACCTGACAACTAAAGAAGTCTTTACATGACTTTGACGTTTTGCATGAATACTCTGCGCTGAATATGAATTTTATCCGATAGAGCATCTCGTGACTGTAGCTAAAACTCGTGCCAAAATTTGAATTTCTTTCCTTGGAGACTGTCCAGAATTGTACTTGTTCAAGCTTTCCACGATGTAGCGGTACCAAAAAAATTGGATATCCCACTTTGGCAACTGTTAAAATTAGAATTTCTATCTGTATAGTATAAATCGAAACATTAACCTTATAAATCGTTCCGCCAAAACACTATAGGACACTATCCACTATAGTTAGCCTAGACTAGCCAGCTTTTCCAAAGAACTACATACGACTGCAGGGGAAAACGTATAGCTAGCTTGTTCTATAGCAATATCTATTGAATCTAGTTTGACAGCAAGACAGTAACAACACGAACACAAAAACAATTAAGAATGTCCAGCCGAGTTCGTTTCTGACACCCCACCTGGGTTGAAACCGCCTACGAGGGATGCCGTCGACAGTGCATCCTTACTGTTGTGTGACCCCACCTACATGGCTGGTTTCCATCACCTGACTAGTGCATTCCAGGCTAATGAAAGGCTAGGCAGTACATCCAACCCAATGCTCCCAAATTGCAGCCCAGATGTAGATAGTTTACGGTTTTTCCAACTTTTTTGTTTTCTGAAGTTTATGCACAACTCGCGTGTCTGATTTATGATGGGAATCATACATGGCGTTGATAATTCTATGGTACCAACCTCCATATTATTCGTAAAACTTCATTCTTTATGCATTGTACGGAGTTCTGGTTTAGTTAAACTTGATATAGGGGGATTAAAACGAAGTTACAAATTGTAAGGCAGGTTGATGTCCACATCACTCAGAAAGCAGTTCTTGTTGAAGCGGTTGGGTAGCACGATCTGAAATATTCTGAACCTGAAAGCACAGGCGCATATCGTGGGACAGAAGGGCAGGTGGTCACGGGCCCCAATATTTTGCGAAGCTTACCTCGACAATTTGTACTTGCATATCAAAATAGGTATTGGGCCCAAAAATAGTTCTGCCTCGCCAGCCTACGTTATGGACTGATTTGCGTCGGTGGCTGAAAATTAAAAAGTTAATTGGGGACGACACTTAATCAAGTTTGTATTATTATAAGAATTCAGATTACTGCGTTTGCACGTAACAACCTGCCAGTGCCACGTGGAAAAGTTATTTATACTTTAGTTAATTGAAGCGGAAACGAACAGATCCCATTTGTTACAACCGTACACAGTTTATACACACTGCACTATTTTACATGTTGTTTTGATTACATCAGCATGTGACAGGTAACTATTGCATCAGAATTTCAACACCATTCTGTCAGTGTTTAGAAAAGTCTGGCTTTCATCTATGTGTTCATCCACCTGTGCCAGACGTATTCACCACAGTACTCCCCCTCCAGCCGGCAAACGGAAAACGAACCACTCGTCCCGAACGAGTTGTGAGAATCTTTGTTGATTCCAGGTCAATCGGGGCGTTCGTTTGGGATTGAGTTTGTTTGGTTTCGGCTGGAGCCTTTGTCTCGATCTATTGTTGATATGATCGTGATCACCTTTAGGGGCTTCCCATTTTCCCGCCGGAAATTATATTACGTTGTTGTGTGTGTCCCATATATTAGACACACATTTTGTATATTTTGTTTTTCCCATTTTCCCGATTTCCCGTTTTCCCAATTTCCCATATTCTCAACCAGTACAATGTGAGAAGTCAGGTGAACGGGAAATTGGGAAAACGGGAAACTGGGAAAACGGGAAATTGGGAACACGAAAAATTGGAAAATTGGGAAATTGCAAATCTGGAGAAGGGGATACGGGAAATTGGGAAAGGGGAAAATTATCAAAACGAAAAATCGCGAAAATGAGAATTTATGAAAATCGGAAACTGGGGAAACTGGTATTTCCGGATCTTGACTTTCTTGCTTTCCAAGGTTCACGTTTCCCATTTTACGAACTTCCCTGTTTTTCAAAATTTTCTATTTTTTCTCAATACTATGATTTCTCGACAGTTTCGTGTTTCAGCATTCCCCCACATTTCCCCATTTTCATACTTCAGTGTTTCCAAATATTGTGTCGTTTAGTACTTCGCACTTTAGCTGTTTTCCAGCATTTTCCGTATTCCGAAATCCTCTGTTTAACCAGTTTTCCTTAACGATGAATCCACCTTTTTACCAATATATAGGCCTACGGGTTGGCTCTTTCCAGGGGGCTTGTATTCTCGGTTTTGCATTTTATATTGTAACATCGAGCAATCGCCAAATGGATTCGCTGACGTCTGTAAGGCTCTTATTTTAAGCTGAAAATGTTACTTTAAAATAACTAACTTATATTTTAGATTTTAATAAAAAGTTTCAGGGGTTTTACAATCGACGAACTTGGATGCCAGAATTGTGTAGGTTGTCATCAATTGTTAGGCTATGTAATT
>JASANE010019111.1:0-50185 GCA_030248225.1 Trileptium ribeirensis
TATGTATCATCTACTTCGTAACCATTCTATGTGCTAACAAAGAGACTGAATTTGTGATCAAATATAAAAAATTGTGAAGATCCATCCATCCGTCCACGATTTTTGCCGTAAGCAAAGTTATAGGTGGAAACTTCGCTCGCCCCGTTTTAAAAATGTTCCCCCAAGCTCCATCAATAACGTGCACGGTTTCATTTCCTTCTGGGCTTCATCTTACTGCTTGCCTATGATAATGTTGCCGTTAATGAGCACCAAACTCCAAAGATTTACCTACACGGCACTCCAAACCATACCAAGCCTCGCACAACCCACTCCACTACCAACTCTGTGTATATATTTTTGAAGATAACATGGATGATAGTCTAAGATATCAGGAAATGTCGACAGAGCAGGGCTTCGAGCCCACGAAATTGGACTATTATTTATTTCAAAACAGGGTCTTTGTATAGACGTAATAACTATATAGTCATAGGCGGATGGACACCGAGGGTTCCGAATACATGTTTAATACGCAGTGCCATGTGTGTCGACTCCACCCGATAAACTTTGTTCTCACACCGACAAACGCCAACGTGAACGCTACCAAAAGCACCATTTCTGGTTCTCTTTTCGCTCAACTCCACGCTATATCTCAACGTTTGGTCGCCCGTAAATTATTTTCACCAACTTCATACCACCACGACTAGCTCTGTAAACGCCAAGCCGTCAACGGGACAACCACAACTGCACAAAAGCAATCGCATATAATGTAGGTATATACAGATAGCCAAAACGTTCTCCCATATCCGGTTACCCCATCATCGGGCATCTGGAGTTTTATACCCGTTCTGCTGCGTACAGGTCTTCGACACGACAGTTCGCAATTGAATAATAATTGTTGTAGCTTGTTTATTATTGTTTGCAATTTGCAATGATGACTTATCTTTGCTGTTGCAGGCCTAAAACTATTTAATCAAACTGTGAGCTGTCCAACTGTCATTTTTTCGTCTGCTACCTCATTTCGATGTATATAATGTATATTTTTTATTTTATATATACATTTTCTATATCTAATGTATAAACACGTATTTATTACATTATATATTCCTTTTATACATTTATTAGATAAGAGCAAAATTTATATACTATATATTTCCACATTATTTATTCGATCTAATTAAATTATATTGGAGCCTTGTTTCTTTTCCATTATTCCCCATCCTGAATTTGGTAAATTTTGAAGACACAAAGCTGATTTTGGTATCAATCGATTCATATCGACGAGACGGGTTAGAAAATACACATTTTACCCACATCCGTGAAAATTTTTTTTATTTTTTAACGCCCCCTCGGGAAACCAAAAATTTATTTCATCGGAATATGGTCACCATTTGACTCGGCTTGATGAGACTGGTGTGTATTTTATTGAAATCTACGCCACCGTTAGAAAATTATGAGGGCCCTAGTAGTAACCCTGAGCGGCGAAAATATAATGCAGGCCATGCCGTTCTCGATATACTAAGCTTAAGCCTTAGTCTTAGCCTAAGCTAAGGTCCTTATATGAGACATACACTAAGCCTAAGTCGAGGGCTGCCGCCACCGAACCTACCGCTGTAAGCTATTATTTTTCTAACGTTATAACGTACCGCCCTCAGGGTTACTTGGGCCCTCATAAGCTTCTAACGGGGCGTAGATTTCTATCATCACTCCGAATCGAATGGTACCCAATATGACCATATTCCGAAGAAAATTTGTGGGTTACCAAGGGGGACCATTCAGACGTCAAAAAATCGAAAAAAAATTTTCAGGGATGTGGGTAAAATAGTATTTTCTGAAACATCTCATCGAGCTGAATCGGTTGATGCCAAAATCAGCTTTGTATCTTCAAAATTGAAAATTTGAGCTGGGGAGATAATGGGAAAGAACCTGAGCCTTTTAAATAAGAGCATAAATGAAACAGTCATTGCAAGCCTTTGGACACACTATATATTATATATATTTTTCATATTTGACGAACTTATAAAATTTGTACAAATACATATTAACCAGATAGTAGTGGGACACTATTCGTGACCCGGTGACCCGGTCATGGCAGTAGCCCGGAGATGCAGTGGTAGTGACCAGTGACGTGGCCATATTCGAAAGCAGCCAATGTAAATTCTGGGAATCCCTAATAACTTTTTCGCAAACAATTTCTGAAAACAATATATATCTGCTTAGCTTCACAAGCCGTTATTTAGAAGGATTAAAATAACTTTTCCTATACGGTCTTAGCCGGATGCTACAATCCAGAATAAAAATGGGTGTTCAAATGACATGTATGCCAGAGCTATGTGTACCCGCGAGCCGGGCAAGATACTGACTAGAGTGGCAACTTTTCAAAATTAATACCTGGATCTTAAGAAATAAAATAACCGGATCCGGACCCGGAATTTTTGAAAACCAATACCCAGAGCCGGGCCCGGATTACGCAGATAAATGATAAATATACATCCATTTATATTATAGTTTTATACATATACATGTTATATATAACAATATGCCTGGTAATATATACTCGAAATGCCTCGTAGTCCATAACGATCATTTCATAGATTGCCTTATTGATATTGGCGCCATGCTGCGGTGTCAGCTGAAGCATTTGAATTCAACACGTCATCAGAACGTGCTCTCTGTATTGTTTAGATATAAGTGTTTGACATTTAACGTATTTTGTACAAGTTCAAAATCTTGCACTAGTTCTACTTTTCTGATACGTTTTACAGGATTGGCTTTAAGACAATCTCGAAGGCCACCCATAAAATTAATAGTACTATACTAATTTCACCCCTCGAGTTCTAATGTGGTTGGTCTATTATATAGTAATTTAACATTAAGCGCAAGTCATTTAACTTGAATCCTCTGTAATAATAGTAATTGGGAAAGTATTCTCGTAACCATGGTAAACTTGTGTCACTTTTTTTACGTCACATATTGTAAAACATAACCTAAAAATGCTGTTAACATTAGGATAATTAAAATTCTAATTCCTGAATTTCAAGGATTTGAGTTTCGAAAGGAAAAGAAATATATCCCAAAAATTTACCGTTACAGTTGTACGTTGCCTGCGTCTTTAGTGAGAGATAGCATCGTTTGAAAAGCGAGCGAGCATAAAAATATGAAAATTAATTTTCTTTGGCTAGATTCCCAGCTGGAACAGAGGATCCTTAGAGTTAGTGGCTGCTACTTTGGATGACTATTATATTTTTTAACATAACCATCGCATATGTGAACACCATTTAATTTCACATTATAATCAGTCAACCGATGCTTCTTTTTGGAAAGCATTACTATTAGCGTTTATTAACATGTCACCCGATATTAAATCAAGCGAGCTAGAAGTAAAGGGTTTTTGAATTAAAATTCGCCATTAAATCGGCATCGCAGACAAGCAGCATGGATATTTTCGGCAGTACCCGGACAAAGACCCGGAATTTTATAAATTAAATACCCGGACCCGGAATTTTTGGAAATTATTACTTATTTTTTAAATTATTACTTATTATTACGAAATGATTTTTTCGCCAGAAATACCCGTAATAACTGTACCCGGATACTACTCTGACGCTGGCTCAAAATGAGTTTGTTTTAGCGGGCATCCGCAGCATAGTTGGTACCCATATTATCAAGAACTATATTGCAAGCTCAGCTGCTATTGTTCAGCTTTAATTTACGTTGCTAAAGACTTGAGTCGCTTTTTAGCGATTACCTGAAACTTGAGTGATTGCCTTTACGAACCACACTCGATATACGAGTTGACTTCGTATGGCTGCTTTTTAGTTAAATACATTGAGCTTGCAGGCGTTGTCATCGAGATGGCTAAAGTGAACCCTTTAATAGAAGACTGTGTGATTAGTATCTTTCAGTTGACGCTATATAAAAGACCTTTAAGATATCCACAAGAAAATTTTCACAATGTCTTTAAGCAGATAAGCCCCACGTTCTTGGTCGTGTGACCGGAGCAACGAAGGTCATTGCCAAAGAATTCGCAGTTTATGAAGCTAAATGTAATAAAATGACTTAAAACCAATAATAATGAACTTCCAGAACCGACGACATATGTTAACACCCGCACTGTGGGATCAATTATTTATAAACGTGAAAGTTAGGGCGATCAGCTTTAGGTGTATAGTATAAATTAATGCGCAATGGAAACGTGATAGCGGATTGATAAAATTGATCGAACATTTAGACCAACCCCATAGCTAAAAGTTAGGGTGTTCCGGCACACATGACATCGCGGTGATTAAGCTCGTGGCTGTACCTCAACAATTATACATAAAACATTATAAGCCCACATGACTTTCTTTCGATATTAGTATTGTTGTCACATATTTCCGTAAAAAAGAACTATTTCAAAATTTTACGATAACGTTATGAATAACTAATAGTATTTAAAGATTATAAGTAAACAAGTTGATGTATATAATTTAGTAACAAATATACAGTATAGCAAAACATATAACTATTTTAGTCATCTCCCGATATCGGACAAGCGTGTTCATATTTTATTTACCATAAATCTATCTAGTATTTTTTTATCGTTCGTTTATTTAGATTTAAAACGGATCCCACGAAGATCAAAACACAGGGGCCTACGTGTACAATTTTTTGAGGTAACAAACATAAAACGTTTTCCAGCCATGTACCAGGTCCATTCACACTTATTTCAGCTGCCGTTTTGACTTGCTAATGTTATCGTTTTTATAAAAACGTTTGAAATGGATATTTTTTGAACCAGCTGGTCGAGCTGAGTCGAAAGGTGCTAAAATTATCAGTTTTCCTCAAAACTGACCAAATTCAGGCTGGGGGAAGGCTAACCAAAAGACCCGAGCTATATAGTAATTTCTGAAACTTGTGCGTGTAAAAAGTTTTGAGCCCACAGGTATCTGCGCAAATCAGAGTCTTGTCCGTCTCTAGTCGAAAAGTGAACGCGGACTCAGGGAATTTTTAGTGCCGAAAATTGTAAACCTAAGTCATAGGTGTACACAGGGGTAGGCGGGTTACTACTGAAGGTCTGAACCCCTCAGCCCAAACCTTGAGGCCGCAGCCCTTCGCGCCGAAGGCACGCGGAAAATTTTCTAAAATTGACAAATTTGGATATAAGTTGGGAAAATTGGCACAAACTGGCAAGAATTAGGGAAATGTTACGCCGAGTGAAGGAAATTATCAGTTTTCAAAAAATTTCACCACTCCCGATCTGTTTACCCTCCTGAGCTTGGATACCTATGACCTAAACCTATAACAATAGCTTTGTGAGTTCATCTTTATTTTCAAAACTATTTCGCTCTTATTAGTTTTATGGTGGAATCTTTTAGGACGTTGCCAAAACCTTGTTTTTACTAGTTTATTATGTTCCCATATAAATTCTTTATACATAAACATGGTTTCCAATTCTCTTACACATATGCACACTAAATACCTTGAAGTTGTCTGTTACAGCTAATTTCTTCCAATTTTCCATCCATCCCGTAACGCTTTCCCAACAACTCAGGCTGCCCAGGCTACACAATGGAGAACGAGATTCAGATAAGATCCAGATTCGTGGTCCATCACCACATTGGCCAACCAGGCGCCCAAAGTGGAAACTTACCAGCGTTTTCGTACATGGCGAAATTGATCAGACCCTCTTATCGTTTGCGAAGCCACGGTGCCCGCAAACTACGTAGTTTTTCAGACGCATACCCACTAACTATCGTTTAGCGTTCGCTAAAGGGAACTAGCCCGTTTTTTAAACAGCGCACCATAAATACTGATAAGTAGACTAAGCCATTACTATGACTGCGCTTACTGGAGCAATATCGAAAAAGGTGGAGCATTCACTAAAGGAAATAAATTATGATTTCAACCCATACAGGAACCACCATGCCTTCTGCACATCACATTACGAAATACGACTAAAGCGTCCATTAGACGTACCAGATTAGTCACTTCCAAGATGCCATATTACAACGAACAATATTATTAGTAATACCAATAGTGCATAAGGGAAGAGTATTGCAGTTGTCATCGGTTTAAGCAAACCCTTCAAAACTGGAAATTCAACCTACACACTGCAAAACGACGGGGTTCTAACTACCCGCGCCACTGCCGGAATCAAACACTTTCCCAGAACCGACGCATGTTTGACACCTATGGCACGTGGTGAGAATATAATAATATTGTAGTCTCAATTCGATGGAGAAATGAGACGTGAAACAAGACACATCGAGCCATTGGGCGCACAGCATAAACAATGGACTCAATAACACAGACATAGGTACATGCTAGTTGCAAGCTAGGTAGATGATAAGCTTAATGATATTCCTTTCGAATATGATGCAGTCAATGCATTTTTAGACGAAGTTAGTAGAACATTATTTTTACATCTGAGCCCAAGGAGAAGAAGAATATTTGCAGTGGTTATGATGGTCCATATCACAAATTTTTCAGTCTCATGGACCCTTTAAAACCTCTTTGGATCGTAATCCTGAATCCAATAATAGACTTGCACAAAAGCTTTATATAAGTTTATAGTCTTAAAATTGATCTACAAAATGAAAATATCTGCACCCTTTGTTCAATTCACAAAACACTTGCTTTGTTGGACCCCATTTTGACCGGATGCTCTTCGAAATACTTCTACGGCGGATGGAGCTGTCCGTTTCGTGGCCTAACTAAAGATACTTCAAACTTTCAAACTAAATATATAAAAATATTTCAAGTTTTCCCTTGAGCCATGGCGCGAGAGGATCGGACGTTGCAAATTTGAGTCGTGGCTGCCAGAAGGAACAATACTCAAACTGACAGTTCCAAACTTAACCACATTTATTAAAAGTATGTATGAATTAACACCATGATGTTGGTAACAATATTCATGGCGCATATCGCAGGATACTTGTCTACTGATGGTTAGTGAACATTTTATAGGATTAATCTGCTTAATTTTACGTATGAACAAAACGAACTTGGAGAATTTTCAATTTTTTCAGCAATTATATAAATTTTTAAATTTACAAATCCAAAGAAATCCAAAGATCGGGGAAATAAAATATTCTAAAGCTTACAACAAATTACTGGTCGCTGCAACAGTTCGCCGATAGCGAACATTTCGGCGAAATTCGGCGTTCGGACTATTGTGTTGACTGAATTCGGGCACGTGTCCATTGACAACCGGTCCGCTTTGTTCGCCATAGTTACTGCTTAGATACGAACCCCCAAGAACCGTATTCTGCCGCCGCATTGAAACCGGCGTCGGACCGCGAGCTTCGGATTGCGTTCCGGCCTGATTTTGACAAGCTCCAGGTCGTGAGGAATGAACCGATTCTGCTGCCAGTGTCGTAGTTACTGAAGCTGAAGGCTTGCCCTGATTACGACGGACAACGAAGCTCCGTTGACGTTCAAAGCCACTGATTATACCACTTGCGGCATGAGGCAATCCTGCTGTTGCTGTCGTACGCGAAACTCTGTAAGACAAGCAAAAAAATTTTCTATTTACAACTCATATTTAATCAGGATTGGAGGCAGTTACTAAAACTGTGCCACACTCTGGCCTTTTCTCGGGGCCGAAATAGTTCCTGAGGCATATGCCCTGCCCCTGGCTTTGAATATGAGAGAACCTGAAATTTATTAACCTTACCCCGCTTGTCTCGTTGCCTCGCAACTGGCTTTTATCCTATTATCACGCATTTACGACACGTGTGTCGTCGTGTTTGCTACGTGTCGTTTTTCCACTGAAGCCTGCGTCGGTACGCAAGCCGCACTTCTTTTTACTGTTAGTAGTGTCACGAGTTTATTATGAACAGGCGAAATAGAGTAGTACTAGTAATATTTTGTCGCGTTGGCTTATCCAGCAACTAGAACCATGCCCACCACCGTTTATTAGGGCAATCATTTTTGATTACAAAATACTTTTGAGATGCCGGGCGGCCGACCTAATGCATTCACTTGGTTCCCTTACAATTCGTCAGATTTTACATTCCAGGCGAGAACCCCAAATGTATGCTCGAAGCAGTAAACCATGAAAAAACATACCAGTGATTTTAACTATGAATAAATTGTAAGACACTGTAATGTACGGTTATTGCCAGAAGTGACTGCTATTTGTTCGATGTTTAATTCGAGACTTGTTCCGATGTTTCTTAGAAAAATGTTCGAATGTGTTCGACATCTCTGCTCGAAAATGTAAATGAAAACATAATAATATACTGCTAATATAACAAAAATAATTGATAATGATGTTGGAACTTGTTCATAGTGCGTTCGAAAAAATTTCGTTCGATGTCAACTCGAAGTCTTTTCCTTCGAAACCAGTCAGTCATTCCTGGCAGTAACTATAGAGGTCTGATTACTCTGCGCAAAGTAATATTTTTCGCGAACCAAGTGTTTGTATTTATTGATTTTTACGGAAATCGTAGTAATCCGGCAGGAAATACAATTTAACAATCAGAATTAAGTGCTCAAAAATCAATCGAAGCTTCGTTCGATTTCGATCGTTTGCGTTTAACCGAAAGTGGATTAATTTAACGAATTTCGATTGCTTCAAAATAAAAAAAAATTTTTATAAAAAACATTAGTTTGCGTTTAATTTATCGAATTTCGTTTGCGTTCGATTTTATTATATGCACTTACTTCTGACTGTAACTGTACGTGTTTGGCGAGCAATGCGACCCCTAACTCTGTTATCAACTGGCAGAATATGCTACTGGCTACTGTACGAAAAAGTTTATCTTCGTGTGGCCAGCACATTAGGCTAAATCGAAAAAGGCGGCGACATTACTAGAACCGGAAAAAACTCTCGCTTTTGATGCTTTTGACGTAGAGAAACACATCAGTATAATTAGGTACGAATAGAATGACCTCAAAGAGCTAAAATAACACATTTCATACGAACTGAATACGAACAAGACCAGAGAAATGTGGTTGTAAAAATGCTAAAATAATTCCGAAGCACGTCGCAAAAGTACTTTCACGGTTGAGATGAGCCACTTTGAACCACGTTATATACTATTAGTTCTCCGTCGGTATAGTTTATAATCGCATTGAGTACATGAAATCCTAGAAATAACATACAAATCATAATTCAAATATTATGTATAACACTATTGTAGACATCATGTATATAATCAAAATTGGGATATCATTAATTTTTTCTGTTAAATTAAAATAAATGGGTAGTACTTTCTTTTATCTTAACCGCAATCTTTTCGTCAAACTATTGTTTATCTTCACCCAGAAACGATTCCGTCCAGACCATCTCACTATCGAAAACCATGAATGGAAGCACCGTAACGTGAAACTTAATCTTTCATTACCCAGTCTAAGCCTAAATAAGATGTACACACATATACTTTTTAAGTTTTATCATATACTTAGATTGGGTTAAAGTGTATATTTACGCGAAATGGATACTAAATTCATCATCTACATGGTCAACGAAACGACGCCGTTGATTTCCTTCAGCAAAAATCCGCCCAAGACCATCGCGGCTAATCGCTATCAACACAATCGATTTCAAGAACTGCGATTTGCACGAGCGTCAATGATCCACACCAATCCGATGGTTGCGCGTATATAAACATGTTCGGTACGCCGTACCCCCAGTACAGTCGTGGTGGCCCGATGAAAATGAAAAAAAAAACCAAATAAAACTTGGCAATCCTATTGCCCAATCAGATCGACTTACCCAGACGACGCAAAGGCCGGCGTCACGGAATTTGGAGTTGACATCTGACGCCCGAATCTCACCGATGATGTTGTTCGCTCAGGTGGCGCTCGTGATATAGCTTCGCTTGTCGGACGGTCTGAATCGCTTGGTTTAACTGGCATCACGCGCGGATATCGTAGCATAGACGATCGTACTTCATTATTCACGTCAGCAGCCGCAGCGATCGACGATTCAACATCGCTCTGGCCACATTCGGTTTTTGTTGTGTCACGTATCCTCCCATTGGCGTAGTGGTCTGCCCCTTCCATGCCTCCGCCACAAGCGCTACCACTTAGTTCGGTTTCGGAAATATCGGCAGCCGAGTCCGAGTCGCCGGTTGTCACACTAGTCGTTGTTGTATTAGACGTATTCAGAAGATTTGTCACTGTTGTTGGTCCCCGAATAACAACTGGCGGATTGTTTGACGAAAATACTTGCTGTTGATGCGAACGTGGCGGTCGCGGTGGAGATGGCGACAACATAGCGTCGGCTAAAACAAACAAAGCGTTGTGCCGTAAACTTTTGGCTTACATTAATTCTCGCTGGCCATTAATAAACATGGCTGAGGGCATGAATCTTATGGTTAGTTGACCTCAAAAACATGAATAGAGCATCATGTCTGCAGTAGCTGAATCTTTTACAAATTAATATACCACAAGTCCTTTAATCTGTTCAGTCGTAAAACACGAGTTGGTTCAATCGAAAAGCGACAGCTATTTTCAGGAAATTCAAAGCAGCTGCGTGGCTAATACTTTACATAACCAAATTCCAATACAGTAATCCGTAACTATAACCCGTATCTTATAAGTGAGGGTGAGTGTGGTTTCATCTGTAGGCACTATGTAAGCACCTGCAACAGGTTTTGTGTTTGATGTATATACCACTCTAAAACCACTGCGCCCCTGAATCTTTAAAATATTGGCTTAATACGACTTACAGAGTACCGGCCATTCTGCGTGCCACAAAACCTATAACTTATTTGAAAACGCAGAACATAACGCATAACCAAATAAGTGAGGACAGAAGAAACTCTTACCGGTAAATCGAATTCGTTCCTTAAACCTTTGGAAACCTTAAACTGCAATAAACCCACTGATAAACTTCTGAAAAGATATGAAATATTCGGACTAAACCGTAAATAACCAAACTATCGCACTAAGCGTACCAAAAACCCGTAATTATACACATCATTCTTGATACCCTGCACGCAATACATAACCAAAGAAAATGAACACAGACTATTTTTCGAATCAGGTTCGTGGGAGGTAAACATTTTAAAACACATGAAAAAGTATAATATAGTCAGGATGGACTCCATTTAATAAAACCATATTATTCAGAGTACTTGATAAATCGACACTCGCTTGAAGGCACAAATAATAAGCAATAACATGTCGAAAAGTAAAAAAATCGATACTTATCGAAAACGGTTTTAACAACTATAGTCGGGCTCACAGCGGCGCAGGGAGTGCTACCACATAAAAGTAATATTGACAAAGTTGTACATTTCGATAAGCTGATTCCGTACAGTGGTCTCTTTTTGACGTGACGTCTCCATGGGTACAACCCGCGGCCACAATATTGACAAAAGAACCCTTAAAACGAGTTCTTGGCCATTTTGACCCCGAAAATATCGTTGGAGCACCTAGAGTCATCACTTTTTCTATCGAACCTGAAATTTATCGAAAGTAATCCGTCCACGCGATAATGAATTATTATGAGTTACACCGATAGAGAAAAATAATAATATAAATTTTAGCAATTTTACCTTGAGTACCTTCAATGGAAACTCCGCTACCTCAGTCGTTCTTCGGCAGAGAGTAACCCAAGGTTTTTTGGAGGGGCGCCAGCAATGGCATCGCTGGTAAAACTAGAATCCGATGGCGATTTTATTCTTTACTCTAATCTCACTGACCACTTGCGTCCAGGTAACTGCTTGGTACTAAGCTGACAGAACATTAATAAATATGACTAGTATCACGCAAGCGGGGTGTAACGGAGTGAACGTGGTTTCATTTTTAGGTTAGAGTTTTGTTTCATCACCTGTAACAGGCAGTGTATGATATATACGACCACCCTGAAACCTCTTGAACCCAGAACACATTGAAAATCCTAAAACTTAGTCGACCATCGACAACATCGACCATCGACACATCGACAACGAAACGCATCAAGTGTTTGTGGTAATCTCTAGATACACAAACCATCGTATTCAGCATACCGGAAAACATTACTATTTTTGATGAGACATATGAAAATAATGGAGACCGACTATATTCTGAAAATCGGGTTCATTGTCCCTAAACCCATTGAAAAGTCTGAAAACACATAAGGTATTCGTGCTGGCCTCTAAATAACCAAACTATGCTATTCAGCCTACTGGAAAACCGCTGTAGACAATCCTTGATCACCTGTACGCAATAAGTAACCAAACAACTGAAGACAGACTATATATTCTGGAAATCTAGTTCACTCACCCTAAACCCATTGAAAACCATGAAATATGCTCGCCGCACTCTAGGTATCCACATCATTGCATTCAAACTTCAGGAATACCAAAACAGAGACCATTATTGATCCTTTGCTAGCAATACATAATCATACAAATGTATTGGTACTACATTTTGGAAATCGGGTTCCTATACCGTAAAACCCCTGAAACTGCATGAGAATATATTATAGTCATGTTGGCCTCTAGATAGCTAAACTGGGTTCTAGATAGCTATACTATCGTATTCAGCATGTTTGATAACCTAATAGGTATTCATTGAAAGTTAAAAACAAGCAATAACAAGGCATAATTTGAAAAATTGCTATTTCTGGCAAAAGGTAGACGAACCATGTTCGGGCACACAGCAACACAGGAAGTGGTCCCACAAAAAATACTGATCAGCAATGTTGTAGATCTCGATAAGTTGATTCTGAGTGATTGTCTCCAGTTTTCGATGTGAAGCCTGAGTCGCGAGATACGGGTTGTGCAACACTGGTACCGGTGTGACAAATTTGGCAAATAATCCTTAAAAACCTATTTTTTTCCATCGGAAAATCAGTCATGAATGACAGCGACATTAAGAAAGAAATTTTCATAACTTCCGCCCTAGCGCTCTCAGTGAAAACTCCACTCGCTCTGTTTGACGTAACATTATAAATACCCAGAGTAGATACAAACGTTACTAGTATTATTTTTAATACATTTCTTTGCTTTTTCTAAATAAATACTACTAATTCCAAAAAGACGCGGCAGTTAATCCAAAGTTTTGCTAGATTCTCCCTGAAGCGTAATATACTAGCTGAAAATGATCGCTGCTGCTCGATATAAGGTCGGTCGCTCGAAAGGCGACAGTCATTTCTGGTGCACACAGGTGTCAAACACATAGGAATAATAATACAAGTATTTCATAAACTATTGGAAGTGGCAGTTGGATCGCTTGCTAACCTGACGAATCATCCATACCACGATGCCTTCGGTCGCGTCTCGGCGAAGTTGTAATTCTCCGCGATGGACTAGGGCCAGGATCAGACGGTGGAAGATCAGCATCCACAATACCATCCACCGGAACCGGAAGCTCATCGAGTAGCTCTAGCGGCGGCTCAAGAATTTCCGGTGAACATTCCCGCGTTCGCGACCCGCCACAAGCAATGCCGTTCCTACTGTCCCTTTCGTAACCAAAGTCATTGTCTGTGGCTTCTTTAATATCGTCAAGTCGTTCCGACTAAAAATACGTAGTGTGAGAACAATTTAGTAAAAACACAAAAACGTGGAAATCAATAAAAACCACACAATGGTAATACCCATAAGTAATTAGTCAAAATAACGTTGCGCAATCGGAAAACGAAATATTATGTTGCAAAGCACACATAGAACGTTTCAAAATTAAAATCGAGAAAGTTAATAACACAAAAATATTTGTATTACTAGCAACATGGTGGTCATTTTAGCACCACAAGCAGAACCGGTCGAATTTACAGGCGATCAAAATTTGGGTTTTTCCAGTTACTTCTGACCGTGATCTCTAATGGAAAAACGGCTAAACCACTATTTTAGTACCCAGACTATGCATTTTCAGCCTTCTGCAAAGACTAAATAGACAAACCGCATGCCAAGTAAACGCTTAAACGGATCTAACCAACGAATTTAACATGTTGAGTTTTTAGACCATCGGTCATTATGCAAAAGTATAATTAACATTGCCAATAAAGGTGAGAAAATTTGATTTTTCGGAATATTTTTTAACTTTCGCTCATACGTAGCTGAAAAATTGTTGCTCTGAAAATGTGTTGTAGCTGCAACTTTTTGTGTCAAACATACTTCAGGCACCATTGGCAACAACCGTAAACCGCCTGCATCTTCCGGATACAACAGCTCTTCAGTGGTCGCTGTTCGTCGCCGAGCTTTCAGTGCACTACGATTTGTGCCCTGCACGGCACAAAACGGCGACATCAAATCATTATGAGTCGGATTATCTAGCGGCGGTGGTGGCAGCCTTGTTCCATCGGCCGTGAGGCGTCCAGCCAATTCTTTCGTAGCCGCTCCAGGTCTGGACGCAGAAATTGAAGATGACGATCCTGTTGTTGATGAAGAACTTTCGAGCAAGAGTGATTCTAGGTAGTTTGCGGCGGCAGCTGCCAGTTGGTCGCGATCGACGCCTTCACTTTCAAGGCTGGTCAACATTTCACCTGAAAAAAACAAGAAGAAAAACATTAGAAAACTGTAATAAATAAAAATTAGCATAAAATAAAATTAGGATAATAAAACTGTGCCATACACAACCATAACTGCAACACAAACAACGAATACGTAGTATAACTGCTCGCGAGCCGGGCCGGAAACGGGCTTAAAACTTGAGCCGTGAGAACTGGGTACTGGTAACGTTCATAATCTTGCATGTTCAGCAGCAAGCGCTATTGTCGGAAAGACTATGTTGCTCCGTATAGATAGTGCCATCAAAGACACAGTGGTCCCGTTCAGTGGCCAATGTCTTGAAAACATGGTGGTTATTTTTGCACCCACAATCGAAATTACTGATATTTTGTTTACTGACCGCTTTCCTTTATTGGGCAGTGGGCGCAGTCATCGAAATGCCTAAATCATTTATTTATTGCGAGCTATCTAAAACGGCGGTAAACGGTAAACTGTAGTTAGTAACCACCCAAAAAACGTAGCGATTTGTGGAATCGGTTCTATATTAAAGATCATTGATCTGAACAATTTCAAAATATACTTAAGCGTGAAACCTTACTTTTAAAGGAAGCCAGTTGGGTGGTAGGCAAACAGGTGACGAAAGTGGGTAAATTTCTTCCTTGTGTAGCCTGAATAGTGAACACCAGTGTTAAGGAATAAGTAACTTTATCGAGATTGCAGAACGTAGTGAACATAGGTACACATACGCCTTTTGCGTGTACAGCTAATCAGCTCTCGTTAGCATACGTCGATATGCTATATATATGTGGATATCACACAATTCCGCAATGAATTTCAATCACACTACTACATATATACATTAGGTGGAAAAACAAGTTTACCCACCTCCCGTTATTGGCCAATGACTACCAATAATGCCCCTGGAAACATCTGTGCTCTCCCATCATATTCTTAGAACCGCGGCAATGAGTTTCCCATGCCAGAAAACCCCCAAGTATAACTTTTCAGCCTTCCAGAACGTCAGAATAAAATTTCGAATTTGGGGTCGAGGAATCATGAGGGTTCCATACTCACATACCCTGGGACGAACCATGGGTCGTAGAACGACACTAACACTGGCAATGAGTTTTCCATGCCCGAAAACCCCCAACTGCAAACTATCAGCCTCCAAGGACATTGCAGTAAAATTATGAATTTTGGATCGAGGAAGCACGGGGACGTTATGCCCCCGTACCCATGGAACCATGGGTGGTACATGGTAGAGCAAAACCCACACCGGCAATGAGTTTCCTATGCCCGGACCCCCAAGTGAAACTTTTCAGCCGCCTAGGACGTCAAAACAAACTTTCGAATTTTGGTAGATAAATCACGCGGCTGACATACCTCAAACCCCATAATTCCAGAACCGGAGTCTTAATCGAAAAACAGAAAGAGACATTGACATTTATCATTCTACTGTGAAATAAAACCAACCAGAGAAAAAAAGTCGAACCTTAAGATAAAAATAATTTTGCTTCTGTGAATGTTGCTAAAATTGGTAAAAACCCCTCATTTTGACTTCTGACCATGAACCAGATATCAAATCAAAAACGATCGGGAACGTACACGATAAATCCACTATGCCAATTTAAATGAGGCCAAGACATAAAAATCGGTTAAGCGATTCCCGAGTTATGGCCGATTACACACAAAGACCGAACTTAAAAGCTTTCACCCCTGCAACACACAATTTCCGCCACGCTACACTACGCTCTGATTAACTAATACGAAGCCAAATGTTGAAGAAATATTTAAAAACAACAATGATGAACATCCAAATCCTCCAATACAGATCTACAAATTGCGGACTTCGGGGGCTGAAAAAATTATCTGAGCCTGTGGTTACGGGCCTAGTGGTGGTGCACAAGCTTCCAATTTTCGCGGACACCGGCCCAAATATTCGCACGCGCACACCTCTGATATGTAGCTCTGTGATAAAGCCAATATGACAATACTGGACAGCGCAATTAGCAATATAATGTATACGTTCAACTGCGCTTTGATCCGACACCGATGTTGTATGAAATAAGGTATTAGCGAACGGATTCTTGTAAACAGATGTCGGAAACTACTAGTGATACAGTTGTGCTCCAGATACCATTTTTAGCAATTCTGGAGGAACGACAATGCTATAAACTGAATCTGATCAGGGCCTAGCGGAACCTCACCGCCCTGGACCGATTCAACCCGACACTGGTAGAATGAATTTGCATCACTAGATGCTACATATAACATTCGCATATGAATTCAATATCGCTCTATCTTTCGCAGCTACTGAACGGTCCAGACATTTGAAATTTTTCCATCAGAAAAATTGTACAGCCCACCCTACAAAGTTTCAGACAAGGATTTTCTAGTGGTACGAGACTTACGCTGCCTCAAATGGTCGATTTTTGGCTCACATATATACTTTTTCTCACATATTAAAAAATAAGGAAAAAAGTTTTGATCTGTGGTTATGGCCCAGCAATGGTGTGTTAAATACAGAATGGTTCCTATATGTGCACTTTTGTCTTTTAAAATTTGGCACTTGGTTACTATACGTGTTTGTATTCTTCAAGTATACTTAAAGACAGTCACACGCACGGGAACAAGTTTGAGCCTGGGCAAACTAGGATAAAACACGTGCGTGGTATAGGTGCCCATACGAGGTAGGGGAGTTACCCCTAAAGATCGAACCCCTTTTTTAACCCATATTTACTCCCCAACACCCATCCACCCCGACGGCGCGCGGAAATTTTGTGAAAATCTGGGTAAAATTGGCGAATCTGCGTTATTTTCTGGGATAGAGGCAAGAACCAATCACGTGCCACAGCTTGATTTAAAGTACGTGCATTATGTAATTCCTTTATACGTATTGAAATACAATCTCTATGAACATAATGAAATTAAAACTGCCTATAAAATATATCTTGACAACCAATAACCACAGTTGGATAAAAATTTATTGTCAGGTGACTCAAATATCTGACTTGATCAGTCAGGATGAAAAAGGGGTTGAAAAAATTCCTCAAGTTGCAGCACTATTCAAAGCACTCAGTTAAATTGTTATATTTCTTTGAAAGCATATTTTCTTAAACGTGATGATCTTATAAAGTCATGTATTAAATTGAGTACCTTAAATGTCAAATTTTCTACAAATTTATATTTACGTCGACGACTGTAAATTGTTATATCAGTCCAAAAACACAATCGCAAGTCTGTTTTCATGAAATGTTCCCCAGAATGAAATAGTTGAGCTGTATTGAATCCAAAAACCCTATCTATGCTGCGAAAATAGCTAGATTTCGAAGCTTACGTATACATCTCGTTTTTATAAATTATATTTTAATAGCGGCGAAAATATATTATTTATCTATAAAAGAACGGAAACTGAAAAGCACTTCAACTATTTACACAGCACACAGGGTACAAAACAAAATAAAACATGAAAAACAAAATTATCCCGGCTTATACATAACATTTTATATCTAGGCGTACCCGCAGCAATTCATGTACTGTTTTCAAGGGGATGGAAACCGATGGTGTGACGGTAGCAAAAGCAATATAGTTGTTGTTCCAATATTGATCGTGGTTATAATCGCTGGTCACGCAAGGCATAATAGCACCTCAGTCGGGATTTCTGTGTGTGTGAACTATCATGTTTGCTTAATAGTAGCTATGTTTGGTGAAGCGCGAAAGCTGCAGGTATCTGCGATGAAAATTTTTATGAATCGTAATGAATGAACGCATCCTTCGACCTGGAATTTTACATGGAACTTTGAAGAAGTTGGATATTATGTATCCATAAGCTTAACAGAAATAATGGTATTCTCCAAAAGAGCCCGAACTAGCATTCGATGGTTGAAAGATTTATAGGCAATGTAAATAATACGACCCACTGTTGAAGTTGTGATCCTAGCAAACTAGCTCTAAAAAGAAACATGCATTTGCTTATTAATGCATAAAATCATCCTTAAAAGATTCCGTTACGGCCACACCCATTTCCTTCGTTTCAATTTATATACAACATACGTTACGGCATATGAGTTTCGATGACCGATTCCAGTCCTACTCGAAACTTCCAAAGGGACAGCTGCATGAATATTTTTGATTTCCTGTAGAAAACACAATTAGTTGATGTTTCCCTTCATGCTACACAAAGCTTTGTTTGGGTATGGGCAATAATTATACTTACAGCGAATTAGTCGAATTAAATTTTAGTAAATATTCACGTGACAATCATTTAAGAAAAAAGAGTTCAACCCAGCTTTAAAAAAATTATTCCTTAAGACACTTCGAACATCAATTTTTCAGCCACATTAACTCGAATTTCAATAAATGTTTATACTTAGCGCTTTTGAGTGAATAACTAGTAACTCGCAAAGCGATGAGAAAAGGAGCGAGTGTGGCTACCCTAAGCTATTTGACGATGTTGCTGTCCAGATTCAGGTCCCTAAGCATGCTTAAAGTTACATGATAACCGGCAATAATTCAATAACAATGCTACGGTTTTCAGCTACATATCAAAACCGAAGAACTCTTTATTTCTTTTTCCAGTGACCAAAGACAAAAACTTTTGAAATTTATAAATCATAAATTTTAAGAAAAATTATAATTCGAAGAATGAGTTCTACGTAGTAGGACCACTAAGACCTACCTCATTTGATGCATACCATGCAAATCGAATTATAGTTTTTATCGTATTTAGCACCCCCAAAAACCTAGACACATGCAATTGAGCTTCATACAGATATATTAGAAAACTGGACAAATTGGACTACTTTGCGTGCCATTATTAACCAAATTTTGCTCGTCACCGTTCCGCAGGGTTAATAACACAGCCAATATCATGTTAAAACAATGAAACGAGCTTGTTTAACGGGTTAAATAACAATATAATCCCATACTTCACCACCAACAAGCAAGAAACTTATTTTTCAAAAAATTTGAAAATTTCTGCGGTATTTTAAAAACTTTGGCTCGCAGCCAAAAAACTGCAGCTCCGACAAAAAATGCATAACAGCAACGTTGTAGCACTCAATAAGAGAATGTCCGAAAACTCTATCTCGAAACATAGGCCGCGAAAGACAGGTATATACTCGTGCGACCATTTTCAAAACATGTGATACTTGAACCCTTTGGGCCCCATTTTGGTCGGCGAGTTTAGCGTCTAATGAAAGGGCCCAAATAGACTTAATTTCTGATCAAATAAAAAAAATGCGAAGATCCATCTATCCGGTGATGAGTTTTAATATTCACAAACGGACAAAAATTTATTATGATTTTTGCCGATAGCAAAGCTTGTTAAAAGCCTGCAAGCTCCGTTTCAAATTGGTAGTTTGTCTAATCCCAAAGGTGGTGAATTTTGAGTGTTGAATATGCAATTTAGAGAGACCTACACGGCTACGTAGGAGCTTACAAAATGAACCGAATATCAGCCATGTTGCTTATTTTAGATTCATATTGACTGAGAATGAGTCGATCTGTAAAATCAATATTACCCATTTTGATGAAGGGGCTGCGGAGAAATTGCCGTTTTGTATATTTTGGGACCCGTTCAAAAACGCATTTGACCCAACACTGCACCATAAATAACTACAATAACATCACATTTGTATGCTATATAGTAGATGAATTGCTGTACCAAACGATACCCATAAAAACCCATATAGGTCGAGCGGCTACAGTGATATTCCCGTTTTCGTGTATTTTGGGTTTCATGGGCCCACTCAAAAATCCATTTTGACCCAACCCTGCAATGCAGCAAGTGAAAATTGCAGCGCACTATGTGCAGTCATATATATAGCATTAATTTCTCTACAAAATGATACCAGTAATGTGGGTACAGCCAAGTTACAAAGATATTGCTGTTTTCGTATATTTTGGATCTCTTGGGCCAGTGCAAAAAATATTTTGACCCAAATCTGACACACTAAAAGAATCCTATAGTAAATCAATATATTCTTAGTCTTACAGCATTATAGAGCTCTTCTTGCTCTACACAATTGCCCTATTTCGGTTCAAATATCTGAACCACTTGTCGAGATACACAGTATAACATGTTTTGTCGAACCCCTTTTTGACCCAAATCAGTCTCAATGGGCCCGAAAAAGTTGTAATCCATTTTACGTCTATCTAAAGGGCACAAACAGAGAGTTTAAAATTTTGAATGAGCTATATCTCTAGCCAATTCGCTAGCCAAGACTGAGTTATGCGTGTCACTCCTAAAAATCCAGAAACATGCGCCGTGAAAATTTACCACTATTATCTTCACTAAGCTCATTTCAATCACTACAAGATGAAATCGTAAATACATATGTGCATATGAACACATAATCAGACTTAAAGTAACGTATATATCTATGTAGAACATAAACCCCGATGAAAAACTAACCACCAGTTTCCGTACAGTATCTCGAAACAACGGACAAATAACGATCTATCAAAATTCCGATGTCAGTAAATATCACCAACAATCCTCGCCTCACTCACCAGAGTAACTGAAAATGACCGGCTTTGTTGAAACCGTTTATTTACAAGATATACGCGTGACCAGAGCAAATTTTACTCAGTCCATCGCGGTCAAGTTACTGTATATAGTTCTCAGGCATTAGTGAGCAAAAATTTATTGCACTTAATCTTCTCAAAATTTATGGAAAACCTTTTTCTAAAACTCAAAAATAGCTTGGGTGACAAAAGAAACTGTACGGAGTACCGTACCCAATACACTAAAGTCTAAGCGTCATTCGTTATGTAAGCCTGGGAATACAATACCCACTTCTAAGTTTACGACCACTGGCTCACCTTTCAGAGAAAGTTGGTCCCTTTCATAGAACAGAACAGGGGCTATATTTACCAGGGAGTAACCGGAATTCCGGTTCCGGTTCGAGTTCCGGCGAAAATCGTGTTCCGGTTGCGGTTCCGGCAAAGGGCAAAAACCATACCGGAACCGGAATTCCGGTTTAAAAATTTTGTTTCAAATTTTCCACGTTTTTTGCTTCATCTGTGGTCCAAACATCTAATATATAATATACATACACAATGATCAAATTCCAATACAACCTAGCAAAAGAAAAGATTAACTAACCAATTTGCCGCGTGAAACGTAAGTAGGGCACATAATTTGAGCAGGAATTTTTCATAATAACTTGCAGGAGTTTGTTAAATCAAAGCCAGGTCGATGCTTGTAGCAGCTATTTCACACATTCAGAAGTCTGCGGGGTCCGTTCGAATTATACCGGTCCAACTCGGTAACAGAGTATTGCTTACGTAGAAGTACTTAGCCTATGCTTGGATAACATAAATTGCGTCAAGCACCAGCCGGTGCGCTTTAAACTTTGTAAATCAGGTGAAATTGAAGTAACGTTATCTGCAACGCAAGCAAAACCTGCTTCCTTGGCAATGAACTGTATTTATTGAAACTGTGCAAGCAGCATCACAGTGTGTCTCATTTATAGCATTCTGATTAGAAAGTTATCATCATTATCATCTAACTGACGGGCACTGTTTGTCCAACGCTAGCCTAAACAGTGTCTCTGACCACTGATCAGAAAATTACCTTCTATCTATTATTTTATCTTAGAATCATATAAACCAATAATTTTAAGTTTCCTACAGAAGAACATGCAACAAACGTATGTGTAGTAAAGGGAGGCGGCTGGAGACAGAGCGAAAGTGTGTATTCTACGCTCCAAGCTTTGTAAGCACATTCGATTTGACGCAGTATACGCAATGTTGCTTAGTGGAAGACATTTTTTGCTCTGAATGTCCAAAAACCGACATATTTGATCGATAAATATACATTATTAGCTTCCTCAGTCTCTTTAAAGTTTCAGAAAGGCAATAATACCATCGCAATACATTAAGTTTAATGTAAAAGTTATTTTTAATGTATTTTAAATCCACTATACCTGCATTTCTTCCTTCATCTGTTTCACTATATATAAATTTCGAAGACCAGGTTCCGGTTCCGGTTCCGGTTCCGGATCCGGTTTAAATGGACGGTTCCGGTTACTGGTTCCGGTTCCGGTAAATTTCGGTTCCGGTTATTCCCTGATATTTACATAATAAGAATTAAAGTAATAACCAACGCCGTATATACAATGAATATTTTACTTTTTAAACAGATGAATAGCGGTAGCTAGATCAGTTCTTGCATACAAAACAGGAAAAATGTGTTACATTTAAAACATATAAATGCTGTTTAAATATAAAAAATTTACGTTTAACTGCAGCTCACCTAAAATTCGGCCATCACATTATGTTGTCTCATAATACAAAGACTGTAAAAGAATGTCTGACTATGTGGATAACCTTATAATAGTCTGCCAATTAAGCCTAATCTTAACCTGCTATTACAATTAAACAAAAAATTTCTACCTCGTGGTACTCATGCCAAGCTTTTCGCCCACTATCACAGGGCTAGGGAAAGTTGGCATAACCGGATACTCGTTTGTGCGAGCGGGCGATACGAAAATGACCGAAAGACTCAGGTTGTATAGCTTAATTTATGATGTGTTTAGACAATATAATAATTTCAGTATATAAAAAAACAAAAAAACTACAAATTACTGAAACGAAACACGGATTATTTCGTAACTACATTCTTTGTTAAAAAATTGTGTCTGAATTATTTGGCAATACCTAGAATATTAAATTAAATATAGATAATTTATAACAAAATCAATCGTAGAAAAGCGGTTTCTAGCGAGCTAAAAACTATAAATATTTTCGGTTTTACGAATTCGCTGATAGGTGTTCAGGCTCCATGTGTTACACTCAAATATACAATTAATAATTGTCCCTGCAATTTGATCAATGTGATCAATATTGATCACTGTTTAGGTGAAACAGGCAAAAAACAAAATGGTAAGCTGTCAAATCTAAACTGAGACCAAGGAAAGATGATCACAAAATGCCGAGCAAGACCATTGTATGTGAGAGTACCTCTTAAAGCCATGGATGTGAAGTAAACAGTATGTGCCAAAACCAACACTGTAACATCAAAATCGAACCGAAATCTTGATCCGGTGGTGCATGTGAGGTGACTGGGGGACTCTGAAAGGCAACTCACCCAACATCCAAGATAGAAACATACATACGAGCAGCTATCCGCTACATATGAAAATGAACACCGATAAAATTTATCGTATTATTTTTATTTCGGAGACACGATATCTTCTGAAAACTAAATTAACACTCCCGCAGCACCCATCCTATAATATGCTTAATAATTGGGTAGTACGATAAAAATATAGCAATTGAGCTTTTATGTTCGCTAAAGGCGCCGAAAATTGGCACAGCCTTGCGGACAAAAGGTTCAACTTCAATACGTTTACTTAAAATAGCTATAAAACCCGGATTTAATTTATTAAAGAAATCACCTGAGTGCGTGTTTGCGAACCCGCTGATCGAAAAACTGCCAAATTTTCCTTATTTCCACGTGCCGGCTCCATTCCTGAAACTGAACGTGCCGAAGGCTACCGCGAAATATGGTCCGGCGGAGATCCGAACCTTACGGGGTTAACACTACTGTGGGCAACAATGATTATATACATTTATACATACACATAACATTTAGACATTCACTTCGCTAAGTTGTTACTTGTGGGGAGCAAAGCAGCAACAAGAGCAGTTTTTACGTGACATCACTTTAAAATATAGGTTTTCCTAGTTGTTTAAAATCCCCATTGCCATTGTCTGCACTGCTGCGTTGCAGCGTCAGGTAATCTCTGAAGACACCAGCACAAAATCGCTACCGTGTATCCTGCTCGCCAAAAATTAACTCTCTCGTGCTACATACTACCAACATGTGTTGAGCTATTGGCCGACCGCAAACGACCGTGATTTTTGTCAAGTATTGTTGTTAACTATAACCTAGAGCGGATTTTCACAAGATCTCGACAACGACTGCAGAGAATTGATATTGGAATCTCGCACATATCTCCGATAGAATTTTAACCATGGGTAGACCAGAGAGACTGTTAAAATAAATGCTGCCCTTAGATACATACCTCGTAGTGTTGGCTAATGGCTCATTCTAATACCAGCATACATGCTGCCGTTAGCAAGAACTTGACACAAGTGCAACCACAACATACATGGTAACAGATATGTTAGAAAAATACTACTGAACACAACAGATCGATCACGGACCCGGGAACAGTGGCGCATGGAAGAGCACGTCCTTCGTTTAGCCACCCCCCAAGATAATCTGCGCTAATCTGCAGTCTTTTTCCCGATGGTTCCCAATTTTGACAATTTACCCAAAATTTTCCGCACGTCTTTGGTGCACGAGGCGGTGGAATGAGTAAATATCGTTGACAAAGGTATTCGACTTTTAGTTAGTAACCCACCCCCATAAGGGCAACTATTCCATATATGTATTTACACATATTTTATCCTTGCCTCCCTAGACATATTTTATCAAAGGTTGTTCCCCTCCCACATATTCAAAATCGTTCCAGGGTCTCTGTAACAGATCATCACAGTTATTATGAAAATCATGAACAAGGTAAATTATCCCAAAAAAATGGGCAAAACGACAAAAATTCGTTCGATACAGCATCGAAAAAAATACACCTGAAGATACTATATTTTTGAGAATTTGACCAATTATTCCTGTATAAGTATTTAGCTTATGACTAAATTTATCTAACCACTTTATGGGTTGATAAATTCAGAGTTACTATGTAAATCACAAAAGGGTTGGATTATTACGAAAAAATCCGGTCAGTAACACAACGTAAAATATATACCTGAAGACATCATATGTCCGATAATTTGGCCAATTATTTTGGTGTAACCAAGAGTGCATTAGGGAAGAGTATGACACTTCCCTGCAGTCTAATGTTAGCCCGTGTTTGATGATACGGGCGTTTGCGGCCTGACCCCCCTCTGGGGGAAGCTCGAACACCTCCTCCCAGTTTTTTTGGGGGGATCCCCCTATTTCTAGGGAAATGGGTTCATAAGCAGCTGCTGGTTCAGCCGACGCCCCCCCACAAATAAACAGGGGGGTAGTCCGAGCTACATCTCCCCTCAGTGCATCTCGACTCACCCCCTCAGAAACTTGTGGGGGGGTCAGGCCGAAAACCCCCGTATCATCAAACACGGGCTTATGTGTGAGTGCAGGGAAGTTCTATACTCTTCCCTAATGCACTCTTGGTAAAAAGAAGTTCAGGTTTCAACTTTAAATGTTTTCTCCCCGCTTTATGGTTTTAGGTTTTTTTCACTGTCAACTAAAAATCACTTAACAATGTAATTAACATAATGTCATTAACTAATGTGCGATACTCGCCAAAATTGAATGCCATATTATGTTCGCTCCACCTCCCTTAGATTAATTGTATTTTCGTTTCAAAAGTGTTCGAATTTAGTTAAAATTATTACATCGTTCCTTATCTGATCAAATTTTTCTGCGAGAAACAGAGTACGCGTGCCTGTAAGTGATAAACCTGTAGAAATCTACGTTATGCTAGAAGCTATTTAAGTGTTTCAATGAAAACAACTGATCCAGCAAAAATTATGCTTGTGAGAATAATAACAAATATAATTAGACATATGCGACAACGTCGGACCAGCGACAGTCATTTTTGTAGATATTATTATGCGCAATCTCGCATGCGAGTTTGAAAGTAAGCGAGTTTGGTTCATTTTGGCTCTCACCTCTAGCGGGCTGCGTGATGTATATACCACCCTAAAACCCCTGCAACCCTGACTCATTGAGAAACCTAAAACATAGGCGATCCTAAACACATCGAAGGAAACTGAAAACGCAAGAAGCAAATCTATATAGATCATTCTTAATGCCCTGCACGCAATAAGTACATAACCAAACACCTAAAAACGCATTACATTTTATAAATCGGGTCCATCGATTGAACCGTAAAACGCTTGAAAGTTCATGAAAAGATATGATATGGTCAAGTTGCACTCTAGATAGCAAAACTATGCACGAAATACTCACTCGTTGCAAGGCAAAAACATGTCGAAATTTTAAAAATCAATATTTTTGGATGAGTCGACGAACCACATTCGGGCCAACAGAGGTCCCTGCAGTGGTACCATAAAAAATCGTAGTCAGCGCAGTTGTAGATCTCAATAAGCTGATCCTGATACCTACTCCGCTAGATCTAGGCTGCGGCAGCTCGCGTTTAACAAAAGACACATCGTGGTCAGTTTTGCTATCGAACAGTAAATTAATCGAAATCCATCCATCCGAAGATGAGTTGTGAATGACAGCGACAGATAAAACAAATTTTCACTAGTTTCTACCTTACTGCCTCAGTGAAAACTCCGCTCGCTTCGCCCATTTCGTTTCAATACCAGGTTGGGCGTAGGAAACATTACTTTAGTGACCGACATTTTCATCTTAATTTTGTGAAAACATTAACTGTCAACAGCAATTCTAGAAGAATCAACCACTCCTAACTATGCCGCCATGTATGGATTCAGCCATATTACATGACCAAGCCATCAAGACAATAAAAATGCTACAGCGGCATACAACGAAAACTTGTAAAAAACTTATGAAACCGATAAATATAGAAAAGTATTAAAACATTATGCAGTAATTTTTAAGCAAGATCCAAACTCAACATTATGTTTAATCATTTGTTAGCAAACAATAATAGAAATCAGAATAGGAAATTGATCGCCATGTGTCTTAAAATAATTGATATAATGTTCTCAAGTTTTTAAGAAAAACCTAGGTACATACGTTAATCTGCCGCGCATGCACTATTTTAGACATTAGGTCTGATTTTACGGCCAGTAAAGTTGAAAAATTTTTTATTTTTATCTGATGCGGATATGAAATATTACAAATACCTATTTTTCAGATTATTTTTCTAATCCACAATCCTGATATAACATACATATGTATGTATAAGGCTTAATATAAATTCCAATGTAATCGCTATGTAATAAAAAGACAATAAATGCTACAACACATAATATTGCAAAAATATTCACAACCATCACGTCGTCTGCAATAGATGAAATTTACAGGCTTATTCACATCGGCTAATTGTTTCTTCTTACAAAGAGTAAAGGCGAGCATAAAATATTGTCGATTAGACTTAAAACATTATAGTCGAGGGACATTGCTGGTCAGTCAACGACTTTGCCGAAAAATAATACGCTCCCTAATCCGAACCCACTCTCATATGCCCACTTTCCAAGGAACCGAACAGAACTTGCACGAGAGTTGGCGTAAAAATTGTAGTTGGTCATCCACATGTCTCATCAGTCGATGTCGTAGACCGCTCCCGTATCTTCATCCTTAACCGGTAGCTGTGATGGGTACCAAGAGCGACAGTAATTTGATTTGGGAGTTACGAAGGCTACGATGCGAAAAGATCCAATTACGAAACTAAAACTCCACCAACGAGGCTATACAGTTATGCGTTTTAGCCTTTCTGTACATTAGTACATTGCTTGACGGTATACTCATGTACATTATATAACTAATGACCAAGCGAAAAACAACATCACGCCTACACATTGCCCTCCCTGTGATTTCCCAGGGTGGTGGATCACAGAACTGAAATGCAACTAAGTAGAATTTATCAACAAATATAACGACATGTACTCGACCAGCGATAGGGACAGAACACTTAAATACATTGTAAACATTTTAGGCAACCCGAAACCAAAATTATCTTCTTTTCTATGTATGTATACTCGGCCAGACATCTGTAGAACATAACAATATGTAGGACTATTCTAAAGGGTAGTATAATATGATCTTTCACAGTCAACTTCAAAATCGCATAAACGTTATAATACAGTAAAACAAAGATCACCAGACTGTCTTATTCAGCACATTTTCAAAACAGAACCCTTTATTTATTCCACCTATGAACAAAAACACACAAACTTTCAAAAAATGTTTATCTACCAATGACAACTTTCAAACAATCTTGCAAATTACCTGACTATTTTACAAGCCCCCTCCCTTGGCATATGAACGTATGCACGACATGAATACCGCCCTTTGTTTACTCGCATTAAGCAACAACGCAAAACTCACATACTCATGAGGTACAACTGAATTGGAAAATGCTGAAATCTGAGAATTTTGAGTGCCACAATAACGCACCGCGAGCCTTCAAACGGTTAACAACATGCCTACTGCATGCTTAAAGCAATACATTACATGCTTTCTTTTAAGCCATCGGGTTAAACATAGCATTGTAAGTCCAGCATACACACAAATTCACATAGTCTCCATTTTTTAATGTTCACCTATTCGGAATATTTTTATTAAAAAATCTAGTTCAAAATGCTGCTATATCGAGAATTATTGTCACAACAAAGTTCTTTCGAAGATTTTGTATGGTGGTCTCCAGTGTTTATCCGATGGCTTTTCTTAGGTACTATGAAATAAAATGTTTGCTGACCTGGATTATTGCCAAAACTATAAAATACCATCATGATGAGTCGGTCAAAAAATACGACAGAACTTAGCGTCACCGAAAGTGAAATAACAGGGTATCGACATACGTCTGGAAAAAATTGGAAAATCCATCCATCCGATTCTGAGCTCTCCAAATTGGGGGGCTGGTATTTTTTGGTTCCCGCTGACTCAAAACAGGTGCCCCAAGTTCATGCCCCATGGCAAAATGGGGCGCCCCGTGGAAAATTTTTTGTTTCCAATCGGCCCAAAGTACATAAAATTTGTTAAACATTTGTACTAAAATATTCTGTTATGAAGCCAAAAATTTTGCCAAAATTTGCTTCGAAATAGCTTTCTCTCAATCAAAAACGTTTTGACAGTGTTTCTAACACTATCTTTAACCATTTTTCTCTTGGCAAAATGCCCCCTGACAAAATCGGACGCCCCACAGTTCGGTACCAGGGGCTCCATGGTTCATGCCCCTGGCAAAATTTTCAGCGAATGGAGAGCCCAGCGATTATGAGTTACATGATGCTAATACAGAATTAGACTCTTCACAGCCGTATCCGCTCTCATAATGGAATACCCCCGGCCGTGCTTTAACCGAATAACAATTTAGTATACAATATATATTATGGTATGATATTTTAATACGGTTTTGATATCAAAATGGTGAAAAACACATTCAGGACAATATTGGCTTCAATTAAATTGCACGTTATTGGCTTCAATTAAATTCATTATTTAAAAAAACATCAAACTTTCCACTCTATATTAGTGTAAATAAAATATTTATTGGAACGGAATATTTATTTATTTATTTTACAATTTACTCTTGAATAAGAACATCTGGTTATCCACGGTGCATATTTCATGACTTTTCAATGGGTTTATGATCAATGAACCCGATTTCTTCAATATAGCGTTTCTTTATTTGTTTGGTTAAGTATAGCGTTAAAGGACATCAAGAATTATTGTCTGTAAAGGTTTTCCGGTAGTCTGAATACGTTCGCTTGGTTATATAGAGTTTAACAGGAGTATCTCATGGCGTTCCAGATGTTTTAATTGGGTTTAGGGTCAATAAACCCGATTTCCAGGAAATAGTGGGTCTTCAGTAGTTTGGTACATCACATCAAAAACAGTATATAGAGGTTATCCGGTATGCTGAATACAATGATTTCGTTATCTACACTCGAGCGTGTATAATCGTTTGAACGGGTTTAGGGTCAGTGGACCCGATTTCCAAAACATAGTCAGTCTTCAGTTATTTGGTTACGTATTGCGCACAGGTCACCAAGAATTGTCTGTATAGGTTTCCAACTGGCTGAATACGAGGGTTTGGCCATCTAGAGACCAGCAAAAAATATTTAATGTGTTGCCAGTTGTTTTCGGTGGACGAGGATTTAGGGTTTTCAATGGGATCTGAGTTCAAGAAGTTTTAGAATGGTATAATCGTTAAACACAGCTTGTTACAGGAGATTAAACAAAATAGCTTAAAAATGAAACCACGCCAGCCCCGTTTCACCCTCGCTTGCGAGTTACTAGTTCATAAACTTATTTATAAATAACATAGTATATACATTAAACAATAAAATGTTTGAATAACAGTCACCACCAAAATTAAGTGCAAAATAATCGATTGAAATATGCTAAACAAAATTTCGGTCGATTTCGGTGTCGATTAAAGGAAATTTAGCTACATCGTTCTCGATTTTGGCACAGTTAGATAAATTTCAAAATTGTAAAATTTCAATTACTTTCGATGAATCGAAATTTCGATCGATTCAGATTTCCATCGATTGCGATTAAACGAAACTTCGATCGTTCTCGATTGCACTTATTTTTGATCGCGACTGTAGATCTATTAATTACGGCTAAATTCAGTGCAGCGTTGGTAATTTATTATATTGTGATGTGACTGAAAGCAATAGCTCAGGAGTTAAAATGATCATCATTCCACAATCAATATGACAAAGTCTATTATATTAATGGCTTATTCTTTTTATCGAACATACTATTTTTTCCAAAAATTCTGTCAGGTCATTAATCAAGCGTGCCAAAACCGCTCTTTTTCTACAGGAGAGACTCAAAATTTTTGAAAATCTGAACGGAACTGTTTGCAACGTGATATTTAAAGCGAAATCGGATCCGTTTTTTCTGCACATATTTCTTTCCGTAAATGTATAAGACGTCGAACGGGGATATATCTAAATATCGCATAAATCCCACCATAATTATGGGCATGCCATCAAGACCATGTATTTTAAAAATATCGAAAATTTTAGAAAAAATCGGGAACATCGGCAAAATTTTAACAAAAATTAATGTAATTAGTGAGGTATCCCATGCCTACTGCAGCCATAGATTAAAAGAAATCTTATGAAAATATCAGTAATATTGAATCCTAAGAGGTCACCTGTAATTAGGATTAATATCTTTGTTAGTAACGTCGTTGATAGAAAGAATCGTTGAAATTTCCAAACCACGAATTATCCATTGAGAAAAAACGATACGGTTCAACATACAAAGCTGAATGCAATTGGATAAAAATTTTAGCGAAAATTGATAAAAATTGGAAAATTTGGGGTAACAAAATTTGTGATTGGCAAAAATGAAAATCTGAAAGGTCAGGGGAGGTTACTTTTATGGGTCACGCAAGGCCAATGAGGAGATATCCCTTTCGCATGTACAAAAAATCCCGATAGACAGTAATTCCGCGTCCAGCAAGCGAACCAGAAAAATATTCGCAGCTGATGGTCCACCGAAATGCAATACTTCGCAGACCGAAATAATTGAGATACGATGGGACTAACGGCGCCAAGTGACCAGCTGGAATAGCTTGCCAGTAAGTTACGCTAATGAGAGGTGTTGTTTCGTAAGCGACAACAGGACAGACTTTGGACATATGAAGTCAATAATATTGAGTTATTTGTTGAGGGAAATCGGATACAGTAACAGTACTACAAGTCACTAACAGTTCAAGCCACATACTACACTACCGTAAGTAGCGTAGCGAAATAATAATTAAATGGGGATCGGAATCTAACCGTTAAGACCGAGCGCTTGTGGATTGCTCGAAATACAATGCGTTAGAAGTTTTTCTTTCATCTGCCGGTCAAGTTCCGCTTGCTTAAACCGTTCTTCCATTTCTTTTAGCTTTGCCTCATGTTGAGCTGCCACAAGACCCTGAAAAATGAAAATATTAGAGTAACTAGCAACAACTGGTACCGCGGGAAGAAATGAAGTGAGTGTGGCTAGCCTGCTCTTAGTGACTATTTAAAAACCCAAGTGAGCACACTGCTTCCCAATTATTATTACGACTCTCAATTTGAAATACTTCAAATGTGTTTAACACAAATATAAATTATACATACGCATTCTACTAAAATATAAACCGATATGCCGTGTGTTTATATTAACAAACCCAAGCCATAAAAATATGACCAATAATATTTTCATTAATAATCAGGTTATTTCTTGAGTTTTATCTTGACGTGTCATTGCGTTATGCACTTTGCGTTTATATTAACAAACCTAAGCCATAAAAATATGACCAATAATATTTTCATTAATAATCAGGTTATTTCTTGAGTTTTATCTTGACGTGTCATTACGTTATGCAATTTTAATTTTGCACGTGTTGAATTCATGCAACCAATAGTTAATTTTCATCATCGGAACAGCAAAAATTGGCTCTGCGTATGAAGGACATAAAAATGAAGTCCTCAAGAACATTAAACAGTGACGATGGAGAAAACAACGAGAAATTCAAACAAAAGATTTTGAATGTGCATCGGGCCAGAAATAGTTGCTATTCATTTATATCGACAATATTATCCTTAACGATAGTTCGATGAATTTCAGTTTCAATGAACTGATCACAAAATATTTAGCATACTTGCTTGCGGAGAAATAAATTTGATTGATGAGCTTTTGTTCAAAACGCTGACCTTAATTCTGGCGAGTACTATACAGAATTATTGCGTGTTTCGAGCCATCAGAAATGCTTTTAATCAAACTTCTTTCCGCTGCTTCAAAATATTATTAACGCTCCTAATTTTGCTTTATACCAAGTCTGCACAACAAAGTCTATAAAACTAACCTGAGACACCGTTAGGCTGTACAAATGTTGCAGTAGATATTTGGCTTCGTCGAAATTTTTGCAATCATCGATTAAAGCTTTCGCGTCGATGCTTTCGCCTGGATTCTGAAACACAATATGTCATTAAAACCATGGTTGTGCCAAAAGTTTAGGTGAATAACAGCATGGCACGGAGGGAGTTAATTTTGTTCAAGGTAGGGTTGTTGTACCGAATATCAGAAGGTATTTACAATTTCGTAAAAGAGACGGTGACCGGTTCCTGATTACTTATCAGGGTAATTACCGAAAAGTCGTTGGCGTTAGCCGTGCCATTACAAGAGCTGAAACGTTGATATATTGCAGAATTCTGTAATCAAAGCATTATTGAGATCTTTAATAAGTTGTGAAAACCTTCTGGGACGATACAAAAATCCTAGCCTGAACTACACTATTAACTCATTCCGTCCCTTGTTGCTGAAGAATACCATATTATAAGAACAAAATGAACAACCATGTAAATTGCTAAAACTACTAATATGTAGTCAATAGAGCATAAATGAATATGCAACAACGTTGGTGGAAATCAAATTGGAAAAATTATTACAAGACAAAATTTGTGGATATCGATTATCGTCCTATATATCTCTTACAAAAATTATATAAGCTATTAACAAACAATAAATCTTTGATTACAAAACGGATTTCAAAGCCATACAGCAAAATGCACCCACGACCACAAGTAAAGCACAATAATAAATTAATCCAAACAGCGATTGATTTCGTTAAATGATTTTTCACTGCCATCGCGACAGTAATTGAGCGTATTTTAGAGGTACGGGAATTAATATTACGACAATAATTGTGACTGAAAGAGCTTTTAAACTCAACAATATATATGCGAAGGTTTCATACAAGGCATGCGCTGAAAATATTCTTGTAATAAAATGCGGAAGAATATTACATCATTTATACAAAAATGACTTTCCGAACCCTACATCCTTAATTTAGCGACGAGTACCTAAAACATATCAATCAAGATGTGTTTAATACATTAGCAAAAAAGTTCCTTTGAAATTTACCCAATGTCACCACCACTACTTACCCTTGCTTCGTCCACTTGCATGATATTCTGCTGACATTCGGACATCTGTTGATTGATATATTCAATGTTTGCTTCCACGTCATCTGCCTGAAAATAAATAAAAATACTACAATAAGTCAGATACACAAAAATTTAACTTGTTGTCAACAGGAAATTTATATGTTTTCTGAAAAAAATACTGTAAAAATCCAAGGAATATTACAGCAGAGTATAGTATATCAACTTAAGCATTTCACCTGCGTCTATTGCCACAACTCACAATCTGCTGCTATTATACCACAAAATCTACGTTGAATACTAATCGGAGCTCGATTGTCAGCTGTCAAAGTGAACAGTATACGCTTTGACTAGAAATCTGGCTTATCAAAACTATTGGGGCACTGCGAAGCATAAAATGGGCTGTTGCCAAACGAAATTTCGATCGTTTTCGAAGGCCCTTATTTTTGGCCGCGACTGTAGATGCCCTGCTTGCTCCAGAAGAGAACTATTCCGTAAACCCTGAGCTAAACACTTGCTGGAGCCTTGATCGAACAAAATTTTTCGTCAATGTAGAAAATGCGGCAAGTGCGCTGAAAGTGACAGATATACTTCAAAAGCATTGACGAAACCAGTTTTAATAATTTCCACATATAACCCAGACAGTTGTTCATTCGTAGGGTGAGTCATTGTTGCGAATACCACATTCACCGGCAGATATAACAGCGCAATCGAAATAGAAATCGATCGAAATCTTTATAGTCGAAATCAATCAAAGCGTTGTTGTATGAAAATCTAACAATTATTTTGAATTTTTGACGTGAATGCAGTTGATCTAATCTATTTGTTCATAAATACACTTAATGCTAAATATGGGTCGCAGGTGACTGGGTCTCAATAATGAGCGGAATATAGTTAGATATTGAATTCGATTTCGAAAAATTTGTGGAATAGGATGACCTTCGGTTATACTCATGTATTTTCCCATGTACGACGATGTGGTCGTTTTCCGTAGATTCCAGAGAAGAGCTACCGCCATTTTTTGGGGGTGAGAGAGGAACGAGGACCATCAGCTACCACCCCAAGGTTTCTTGGGGGACAGCAACTATGCATCGTCAACAACCAAACAGGTTAAAACAGAAATTAATAACCGGTGTTTCCTCCTCCTGCTTTAGTCTGATTTGTTGTTGGCGAGACGACAGCTGCTACGCCATCTCCGATTTAAGGAACCTTGGGGTTAACCGATTCCCCTCCAAAACACCTTTAGGGGCACCCACTGGTACTTGCAGGTGTGCACAAGAGAAAGTACACTTCTAGCAACTATAATAAACCGAGACTATATTGCTTAAATCGAACCCTCTTGTGAATTACTGTCAGAGTGACTTATTTGTACGCCTAAATATTTAGCTTGAACATACCAGAGATATAAGTCAACCGGTTTACCTCACTCTGTGATAATTCGGTCATTTGTCGAAGCTCTTTGTTAGCAGGATCCTTGCTTGCCAGGGTGCGAACTTCATCACGTCGGGTTTTGGCTTCAACCCATGCTTTGCGAAGCTCGTCTCGACGCTGAAATATGCACATACAGCGGATGCGTTACTTGTCTTACTGCAAATCTCAGCTACTTTGTAAAGCTAAAATACTATATTTAGCAAGCAAGCTAAAATACATAAATTTATGCAGCATTCAGAAAGAGATGCGTGCAGTTCTGCACCTTGTGGCCAAATTCTTGAAAAAAATGCTACACAGAAACTGTGGCATTTATAGAAAAAAACTTCTACAGAAACTGCGTCAATTTAGAAAAACCGCTATAGCAATTGTGACACATTTAGAAAAGCCGCCGCACAAACTGTGTCAGTTTTAGAAAACTGCTACGAAAACTGTGTCACTTTTAGAAAAATTGCCATATAAACTGTGTCATTTTAAAAAATGCTAGAGGAACTGCATCAATTTTGGAAAAACAGTTATCTTCTCCTATCGGCAAGATAGTGAATTCAGAGGATTTAATATGTAATTTACGTAGACGCATTTAGCTATATGGAGCATCAAGTCAACTTATAAAGTGAGCCGAATATCCGCCATGTACATGACAACTTATTCGTGTCACAAAACCAATAATGCCTAATCTAAGCTAAGCTAACGAACTAAGTGATGACAGAAGAAATTCGTTCGGTAAATCGATTCCGATGATAAGTCTATCTTAAACCATTTAAAACCGTATAGTACAGTCATGCAGAAATTTAGATCACCACGCCATTACAGTCACCGTTTCAAAAAACCTATAGAAGCAGTTATTAACGCCCAGCTTAAAAGCGTATACTACAGTCATGCCGAAATTTAGATGACCACACCATTATTGTCCACATTTCAAAAACCTATACACACCCTTATTAATGCCCTGCACATTGACTATATAATATTCTGAGAAACGGGTTTGTCTACCCTAAACCTGATGAAAACTACCATCGCTGAAAAGAAATATTAATGTTGGTCGCCAGTTATCAAACCATCGTATTCAGCGTACCGAAAACCTATATATATAGACGATAGGTGATAAAGATGCGTCGGCTTAAGGGAGAACAGATGGTACCGGTGGGAAGGGCGTTCGCGACGGACGGGTATACCAAGGGGTGGCAAATTTTTTAAATTTTCAGTAACGAATAGTTTTTCTCAATTTCGCTAAAATTTCCTCGTAAATGTAGTAAAATTTTCATCAATTGCAGCTAATTTGAGCTATTTTTGGAAAATTTTCCCGAAAGATTGTCAATGTGCTCTCAAACTTAATCATGCGTCCTCGGAGGGGGTTCAGAGCGTTTAGGGGAGGCAGACTGAGCTTGGATTAGATTTGGCTTTGACAGATTATATTACGGAAATCAGGTTCATCGACCCTAAACCCACTAGAAACTTCTGAAAAGTATAAGTCACGGAATATTCGCACTGGGCTGTAGATAACCATATTATCTTTGTATTCAGCGTAAAAAAGCTCCTTTTGATGTCCTATACGCAATATTTAAACAGCAAATAAAGACAGACTTCATTATAGAAAGATTTCTTCGGCCGTAAAACGCTTAAAAAATACTGTATTCAGCATGCTTAAATCTTTAAATGTACAAATACGTAATAGCATACCGAAATAAAAAATCTGTATACGGCATAAGGTCTGTTAACCATATTCAAGCCACAGCGGATCGGAAAGCGGTGTCACAAAAGTAGATCTCGATGAGCTGATTCCGGCGGTCTTTTCTTTAGATGTAACGTCTCTGTCATGAGGTATGCGCTGGGAAACACATGGATCCGCATGGCCAAATTTGTCAAAAAATCCTTCAAAAACTAGTTTATCCATTTTCAACGGAAGATGGGACCGAAGCCCTTTTAGCGTTCAACCAAAAATATTTTGTCGAAATCCATCCACCCGAAGATAAGTGATGAACTATACCGGCACACAAAAGATTTCACAATTATTTTTCTCCTAACACCCTTTACTATTAACTCCGCTCGCCCAGTAACAAATATTACAGCAAACTTTCATTTTTACAGGACCAGTTTACTCTCGAATTATAACAAAAGTGATGTCCCAAATACTATCAGATTTATTAAAATAGGATTTATTTGAGAACCTAGTTCGCTATTAGCCAGCGTTGATTGCATATAACTTCCTGAAAAATAAGTTATGTCAAATCTGGAAGTGGGTTTGTCGATCGTAACTATGTGTACTATGGTGGATGACTCGACGATATCAACTTAAGTCAGGTGTGTGAACTCCACTATGCTCAAGCTGTTGTTCAGTTCCAGATCAACAGGTTGGATTTAGACCCTGGAAATCTTTATATCTAATTCTAATTAATCCTTTAATACATAATTTATTTCTTGTATTCATGTCGAATAAACTTATGTCGCAGTTATGAATCGGCTACGCACGATACCAAACTTTTTAAATATTTTCGTGATATTTTGAGCACTAATATACTAATATTACTAATATACAATGGCGTTTCTTTGCAATATAAGTGTTATAATTTTGACGCTTCGTACCGAAAAGCCACTTAAATCCATAAATTAATAAATGCTCGCTAAATTTATGCAGTGCTGTGTAAAGACCCAAAGCGGCATGAATTGTGAATTTACTGTGCGCATGAATTTAACACAAAATGACATTGAGCAATGTATAAATAACTTTACGTCATAAATATCTGTGAACTGTATTATCGAAAGAAAAAGACACCGATAGATTGTTAACGTAATAAATTACAAAAAGCGAGCGAAGCAATAGGAAAGTATTTTAAAATTTATGTATACATGTATTTCAACTAAATATTTAATCAATTTATATCGCTAATTAATTAATTAGCACATATGATGCAATCATAGAGCTTTAAAAGTCACATAGTCATAATCAGCGACATCGAAAACCCCGAACGTAGAAAATCAGCAATTTTGGGGTAATTTTGAAATTTTCTAATTAGCTAATTAACTAGGATCTTGGCGACATGCCAAGTATATGAATTCGGAAAAATGAGAAACTGTAACGCTAACATACAGTGGAACAGCTAATTAAAAATATATTCCTGTTACGCACCAAAGATGTAATTCACCAAAAAATATTTATTAATCTGATGTTCAATAAGGCATAGATGCAGCAAAACTGATAGTCAGATATCTAATACGCACCCTATGTACGAAAGTTAACTCTACCTCAGAACTGGATACGAATCGTGAACAATAAAATATCTCATAGATATTATCTATGTAATCTATGTATATATAAGAATCATAACAAAAGCTCAGTAGCACAGAAAACATAAACAGAATTTGCTACAGACCGCATGACACTCGTCCCTTTCGCACCACTCACCTTGTCTCATCCATTGATATAACTATACCTCTACACGAAGAGATACGTCTAAAAATACAGTGACGATTTGAAAACAACACCCACGAAAACCCATATGAACTTATTTTGAGCTACAAATCTATTAATATAGCGTTAGATGTGGTAATATCACAAAGGACTATATATGGCGTCGGGCCCAACTTTGGCCTCAAATACCAATTGACCCATGGGCCCTACATCAAATGTGTTGACGCCGTGCAGGTAGATCTATCAACACACCAAATTTCGTTCAAATCGCTTGAGTGGTTACATAGTTACACCTCGACAAAGTTTGACCAAAACATTGGAAATTTGCCCATTGCTAATGTCCCCCATGCCCCAGAGGGACCCGACCAAAACAATATATTCCCATGAATAAAGCTTCCTAGGACACTATTTCGATATCAAAATTATTCAAATCCGCTCAAGGATTACCGAGTCATGTGCAAAAATGTCCCAAAAATGGCCTATTTTAGCCATGCACCTCTGGGTACCCCCTTTGATCCCCTGTGGTGGGAGGTAGGTGGCTCGAATCGGAATAAACCTCCAAAAGGCACCTCTAGAGTAGCTTTCATATGAGCCCTCCCACGTCCGTATCGGTTTGAGATAACGAAGTCCTGTTTACAGAGAAAAAATAAACGGACGCCCATCTTTTTCACCATAGCGCGGTCTGGAGAGAATTCTTCGATTCCGAAGCTAGCGATTCTCCATCTCCGAATTCAATTAATTAGCATGTACGGCCAAGTTTTAGAGCTTCAAAAATGTCATATTCGAGCAGCAGCACAGAAAACCCCGTGTTCAAGTTTTTATTTCTCAGCACTTTGAAAATTTTCAAAAAATTAGCCAACGATTAAATTAGTAATTAGCTAATTATCTAACTACTCACCAAAAATGAGTGTCATTTTAGAACGAACGAAAATCGAACAGAAATGGAACAAAATTTATTCATTCTCAAACACTTTTCGAGCAAACTTCGAACAGCTTTCGAACAAATTTAAAAAAAGTGCTCCAAAATTTCGAACACGTCTCGAACAAAATGTTGAATTTATCGAACGAACAGCACTCATTTCTGGCGGGTACTGTATTTAGCATGTTTTAACATCCTCGAATAATAATAAACACCAGATTCCTAATCAGCACGGTGAGATGTAGTATACCGACCAAAATGACTTTAAGCTAAAAGCATTGAAAAATGAACAATTTTTTGGTTTGAAAATTTTAAAAATGACTAACATGCTTAACTAATTAGATAATTACCAATTAACTAAAACAAATTTTGACAAAAACTATCTCTTGCATCAGAAGGATATTAGGCATTTCAAACAAAATAATTTTTTTAAATCGGCCCAAGAGTTATTGAGAAGTTTGGCGGTTCGCCGGTCAGACGGTGCCGATTTTGCCTCTTGACGAAAACAAAAACGCTTCAACTTCGCTCCGATCAATAACCTAATTCTGCATGAAATGGTAGTTTTACATTGTGTAATATATTTGCTAAAATTTAATACATACGTCTAATGATCTGAATTCAGAGACAAGTGCTTATTTGTAAAGTGAAATATTTTTATTAAATCGTCAATCGGGCGACAAATTATGAATAAGTTAAATGTGTAACTCATTTAGTATGGCCAGCTATCCCATCTACAAAATATAAAATCGATGTAATGTTTGGTCATTAACCGAAAGCACGTTGCACAGCACACTGTGAGCGCGAACTTGCATATTGCGTTTTTGCTGGTCCATTTGTAATGGAGATGAAAACGATCAAAAGATTTTATGCTTGGTTAGCTTGGTAAATGGGTATTGTTATAGGCTCGGCTCGTTTGCAAAAATTTGGCGGAAGGCTCCACCCGGACTCGTTTGCTTAAAAAGTAGGCATAACTCGGCTCGAAAATGGTCGTTTTTGTTCTTCAGAATTTAATGATATGGGCCCGTGTTCTTTAGATTACCCTCAGATAAATTTTGCTCGCGAGTAATTTTTATCCTACTCCCCCTTAACCTAAACTATCGCACTCTTAAATGGGTGTAAGGATAAGAGTAAAAAATTACCCGGGAGTAATTTTTACTCGCAAGTAAAAATAATTACTCCGTGGTAGGCATATTTGCCTGCGAATAATTCTGCCCCAACTTCGGGTAATTATTTTTATCTGTGAGGAATTTTGCCTTACTTGCTGGTAATGTCATCCTACCCGCAGGTAATTCTTTGACCTGTGAGTAATTTTTTTATTTAAATTTAGCTACCTACAGCTAATTTTGTCAGATGGAGGTACGCTATCTATAACCCCTAAGAAATAGTTAAAATTTGGTAGATAAGGTAATTTTGGGTCGCTGAACACGATTCGAACAGCTATTTTCATGCTGGGCTCACATATAAGCCAGTGTGGCATATTAGATTTCAACATTACAGGTACCTTAGTTTCAAATATCAGATAACGGTGGCAGGGAGCAACCGGAATTCCTTTCCTGCGAAAATCGTGTTCCTGTTGCGGTTGCGGCAAAAGACAAAAACCATACCGGAACCGGAATTCCCTTTCAAAAATTTTTGTTTGAAATTTTCCACTTTTTTGATTCATCTATGAAGCAAACATATGTTATATATATTCCAATACAACCAAACAAAAGAAAAGATTAACTCCGCAAATTGCCGTGTGAAACGGCTGTAGAACACATAATTTCAGTAGGGATTTTTCATCTTAACTCTGCACGAGTTTGTTAGCAAAACAAAGCCAACTCGATGCTTGTTATAGCTATTTAACACATTCAGAAGTCTGTGGGGTATGTTAGAATTATACCGGCCTAACTCAATAACAAAGTATGGATAATTTAGAAGTACTTACCTGTAAGTTTGGCTAATAAGCTACGTCAAGCAGTAGCCAGTGCGTTCACAAATTTTGTAAATTTATCTACATTGAAGTAAAGTAACATATGTGCAACGCAGTCAGAAACTAAGTCTGTGGCAATTATTTGGCAAAGTTATTTTTAACACATTTTAGATCCACTGTACCTTCATTCCTTCCTTCATATGTTTAGCCATATATAGGTTTCGAAGACCAGGTTCCGGATCCGGTTTAAATGGACGGTTCCGGTTATTCCCTGAACGGTAAGTAAGGAGTATCTTTCACACGCGCCTGCCCAAGTTCGATTCTCTCTCCGAACCTTTTCAATCTTTTTTCGAAATTACATTTTCATACAGTTCGTTTCGACTCTTTTAGCGCAAATTCAATGCTTGTCTTGTTCACTCGTAGTTTAGCAATTTTCGTGAAGCTTGCTACTGCAGCAGGCGTACAAGAAGCACCGCCACCAGCACCGGATGCAGCCCCCCCCAAAAGTTTCTAATGCATCTCTGCCCCCTTATCGAAAAAATTCTCAAAATTGTTCAACGTTCTCGAAATGAAGTGGCAGCATTTTACGGAACTAAAATATGCGCAAATGCGGTAGTAGGGTACTGGAGTTGGCTTAAACGATGTACTTGGCATGCTGGTGATCGCAGTGTGACTTAAAGAGCCATGCGAAGAATTTACGTGGAGGACAACGAGGGAATTTAAAAAACAAACTGCTGGCGATCGTTCGAAATGATGCAGTTGTAGCAGGTTTACATTCCTAGGTCTTTTATAAAAACCAAAGATCACATCAAATTTGAGGTTCCGAAGAAGAAAATACAAGTTTTAGTGCTGCCCAGTCCTAATAAGAACAAAACACGACACCTTGAAATCAAACGCTGCTTCTCGATCTCACGAATAATAAGTGCTTTTGTTACAAAGGTTGGTTATAGACCACTCAGCCAGAAGAAGCTGTTGTCCATATTGTATGTTAATTTACATAAATCACATATTTATGAGTACGTTCCATATACTATTTTACGACCGAAATATTTTGAAGGAAGGGCAAGACGGAGTACCATTTTACAACAGTTGAACGAATATATGATGGTGGTTGATGTCAGGGCGGCAGGCGCGCATAGTAATGCAGTTGGAGGTGCGCGTACTTCGTTCTGCTCCATTATCCATAAAATAAACGCAGATTTGTCAAATCATCCAGATTTTCCCTAATAGTTTTAAAATGTAAGCAAAATTAAATCTATAATTTTGACAACATAACAGAAATGGTGTGCTAAGCGATCTTCAGTTTTTAACATCTTTGCGGCTACATAAAAATATTGCATTAGCTTCCGTATAAAAATATTGTAATAGTGTGGATGCGAACGACATACTGAACCCACATCTGCGAAATACATAAAATCACATCTAACCAAATATATCAACATTAGTGGCGGTTCCGTGTGAAGAGGGGGAGTACCAACATGGACAAATGCAGTGCATGGACTGGGTCTGCACAAAATAGAGGACATACAAAAGTCCAAATAGAGGACATATACATGAGCGGTCCCAGAAGGGTTAAAGAAACGGCCGATTCCCCAAAGCTTTTGGAACGAATTATTTTTCTACAAGTTTGCATTATTTTCGCATCATGCGACAAGTCACTTCTGTGATAAATTTTTGGAATCGTTAGTGAAGACACTGTATATTTCAAATAACAGAACCTATTTTTTGTGGTTTCTCAACTAGCTTCAGTTCTTCGTCGTAGTTTCGACAATTCAGCATGCAATCCCACCAATCTGGCACTCGCTGTTGATATCTTAGCATTTGCAGCATTGACAGCTTTAGTTCACATTTTTTCCGAACACGCCATTTGAAGTTAGATAGGTCCGTCTGACAAGCCGTTGGACAGTTCCTTCGGCATCACATATCTCAGTTTCATGCGTCCTCTTTAGCAGACGTAGTTGCTCCAGACGAAGAATTCCACTGGATGTGGGTTTTTCCTCAGCTCACACATTTTCAGAACATGAGACAGGTTCGGTTTTTTATCGGATACGAAATTGAACAAAGAGTTTGCTAAGATCTCGCCAGTGGCACTGAACAAAAACCTTGCATGTACAAATTGAGATTCAACTCGGTTGGAAACCTTGGACCACCAGGTAACATGCATATCAATCTGCTTCTTGACTTGAAACGTTGTCGTTTCGTCGAAAAAATAGAAAGACATAGTTTTAGACTCACGCACTTCATCTAGCACCACTGATTTAAGAAGTTGGGCGATTCCGAAATGTATACTATATGACACTATACTGGTGCATCTTGAAGTCACGAGCTGTCTAAACACTCAATATCTTTTGGTTTGCCTAAAATTTTTAAGCCTGACTCGAGCAGGCCAGTGAGAAAATACGAATTTTTGGCCCGGTCCCGGGCTCTGATCCCAACATGTACTACTATAGGGTGAGTAATTTCTGAATTTTGCCTAGTTTTGTCCTACAGATTTTTTGGGTTCAAAGACATATTCTTTTCAGGCTAAAAAAGAGAAAATTGAGGACAATAGGACAGTTTTGGAAATAGAGGACATATCTATGCTCTGTAAATGCCAAACGGTCAGCAAAAAGGTTATAGAAGAATGCTTTGCTTACGGTAATTACTAATGACCGTACCTGACAATAATGCTCAAAAAGTGAGCACCAAAAAGATATATTCACCGTGTAATTAGTGGGAGCATTTTTAGTTACCCTGGTGAATACCAGGGTAGGCTAAATGTTTACTCGTAATCTAAAAAGAAGATAAAATAAAGCCTACTCTTATTTTAGAATACTACGAAAATTACTCCTATTCATGCACGAAATTTTTGTCGCTTATTTTGAGTCTTCAAGTTTTATTAATTGTGGTACACATTATTCAATAAACATTCATCCACCACGCAGTTGCGTGTAGAACCGCAACGCTCTTTACATTGTTGTTCCTATTACAATGTAACAGTAAATACTTAATCTATGCCGACCAGCATCTAAAAACAGTTTATACTTTAGAAAGACACCTACAGCGACCATAGCTACATGGCGGCTTCTAATGATTACGGAATGCTACTCTAGCTTATTTGCATTAATTTATGTTCTCTAAATATGGGAAGACGGATCCGAGACCGTTTCAGTTGGTGGCCGGACTCTACCGATCGCTTTCAAAATTATTCGGGTATATCCACAGTGGTACAATACAACGATGCTTAGTGCTTAATACATATTATTTTAACACGACCAGATATAATAGCGATTACTATAAATGAAAGATTATATTGTACATGTATAGAGAGAAAGTTACGTTTCGCCATAGCGAACTTTATATTATACGTAATATTTTAGTGATCGTATTTAATTAGCCATAATAGCACCAAAACATCTACACCGCAATAGAAAACATAAAAAAGTTTAAAGCAAGCTGCAAGCGTCACGAAGTATTCAAAACAACAGTTGTTTACTACTGTTCAAAAAAATAAGGGTATAATCTATTTTTACATAGTAAAATAAATATGACAGCCACACCATGCACATCATATGATGTCTTGCTCGTTGTCGGTGTGCCGGCTCATTGTAATATCGGACGGCCGGAATTGGTGAAAACCGGCGGTAGCGGCGAAGTTGAGCCGGCCGGCCGCCGGCTTTTTCGGCCGGTGCACAATACTAGGTCAGAGGCAACTAGAATTTCTCTAGAAAAGTTCTCTTTGAGCTTAACGTTTGTGATGTTCAGTATATAATACAGTCAATATTTCATACCCTCAATTTGTATGCAAAATTTCTAAAAATTAAATTTTTAGAAAATGGCTACAAAGTATGTAACAATATTTTTAAAAGTAGCTTTTCAAGTTGTGTCACTTTGCTAAAATGGGTTCAATTTATGTAGTAGCTTTTCGTAAAAGTCACCACAGTTTATGTAGCAGTAGTTGTTGTCTCTAGCAGTTTTTAAAAGCGACATAGATCCTATAATAGTTTTTCTAAAACTGACGCAGTTTCTGTAGTAGTTTTTGTAAAAAGTAACACAGTTATCGTAGCAGCTTGCTCAAAAATTTTGTGACAATGTGCAGTGTCTGCACTCAACTCTATGTGAATGCTGTATTACTAACACGTTAAAGAAGTATAAATTACACTAAAATTATCTAAACACATGAAGACAAGACAGCTGACGGAGAAGAAAAGACCGATGGAACCACAGGCGCATCTCAAATCACCCACGGGTCAACTATTGTCCCACCATTTCTTTCACTAGTTGCAGTTTACATCCACTCGACACTAAACCTAGCGATTATTTTAGATATGTGGAGCCCAAACAGGACACTAATAAGTATGATCTATACCAAAAAAATTGCTGTCAGTTGATCACTTAACTTGTCAAAACAAGGCAAATCTATTTCTATTGAACGCATGTAGTGCAATTATGTGGACTAAACTTTTAAAGCAAAAATATAATAATAATTTGTAACCTGTATCAGTCGCTCGAGCTCCGTTTCCATTTGTGACAGCGTTTTGCGTTTTGTTACAACACTCGCAATCTAAGAGTAAATTAGTATTAAAACATAATTTAGAACCTGCAAACAATAACAAAATTACATTATCATAGTAAACTAGTAGCTTGGCTTATCGCCAAGGCGGTGAATTCTGAGTGCTGAAAATGTAATTTAGAGAAATGTGCACAGCTATATTGAGCATTAAATTACAAAATGAGCCACCGAACATCAGACATGTTGCTGGAATAGTAAGTTGGAAGATATGCCGATTATTGAGCTCGCAATCTGCAAGTACATAGAGGATAAAAAGCTCTACAAAATGAGACCAAAACATCTATATAGTTCGAGTGGTTGTGGAGATATTAGCATTAATTTTCGTGTACTCTGGTTCTCGTGGGCCCATTTTAAATCCCGCTTTTATCTAAATCCTACATCATGATAATTGCGTAGCAAAACAGTATTATAAAGGCCTATTTTGCTTTGCTAACTGATCCTATATGACTCAGACATCTAATTTTATGTAAATACATGTTGATACAATAAGAAATAAGAACATCAGGCTAACTGGGACAAGACGTGATAGTAGCGTGTAAAATTCGAATCCGAAATAATGTGAGCAGTCTAATCGTCAGGCGGCTCGAACCCGCCGGAAACAACTGTGCTGAATAAATTTAGAAATTAGTTAACATTCAAACTGAAAATAACCGATTTCATACGCGAACAATATTACGTAGAGCATACTTGAAGCAATTGCAATTATAGGCATTATAAAGTCCTGTGTACATCAAAAATATGCAGATGTCCGCAGAGTATAGCATATAAAAAAGTAAAATACTAATTAATCAAATTGTACAGAAAAACAAAATGACAATCTAGCCTCTGTCTAAAACACATGCGCGATGACTAATCACCAGATGGACAAATTTTCGATTTTTCTGCTACGACGACTGCTTGTACAATTTTCCTTTTGTGTAAACATAAGCTCCGTCGTGGTCTATCAGCCCGAAATTCAAAAACTGACACCAATTGGTAACTTTGCGAGAACGATAATATTTTGTGTTTATAACTATGGGCACAAAATCAAAAAATAGAGATCAGCATATAGCCGTCATGAAATTTATTGCCAGCATAGTCTTGTTCGAGCATTGAGTCAAATTTTAAAAACACATAAAGCAGACGAAATTCCAAAACAAACAAAGTTAACTTCTTGTTTGCTGAAGTTGAATGATAGACATAAAGGGTTAACATTAATTTCGTTCACGTAACTAACGCACTTATATCATGCTTCAAATTAATGCAAAAGCAGTGCGAGAATTAATGTTTAGCGTCGTGACTGAGGGTTTCCAGTCCAACGGTTAGCACATCTTCAGTGAAGGCGCGGTTGCACCGATGAAGTAGCAATTTTGACATAACCATTCCTGTTTATATAAATTATAACGAAAGACGAAGCAAATTTACAGAAAAACTTACATTTTGTTCCATTCGAGTCCAGCGTGCTTTCGCAGCTTTCGGAGAAAATTGACGTTTACGATCTCGATCTGGAGTAAAAATATGAATTAAAAACGTTACGAAAATCAAATAATACTGCAATACAAATTTTTTAAAATTATGGATAAATACAAATTATTAAAAATCCTGAATGTCCTAAGCGCCATTTTTATAATTTCAACAAACCGTAAGGACTATTATAATAGGAATCTTCAACGTCTGGTACGATAGCTTAGGGTTAATCTTGACATATTCCTGTTACCATTAAGGTCCTATACACTCATAATTTCAGAAATACTTGCTTTAATTAACTTTACACATTACATTGTAATTCTATCAACATTCTTTAATCTAACCGAAACCATCTGTCTGCCTGATATGATCACTATATATAATTCTCAAATGCCTATAGAAAGGTTATGAGGCTGCTCACTAACGGCCGGACTCCATACGGCTGTGTTTTGAACCACGAACCCGCGCAGAAGGCGGTGAAAAATTCTAACAATTTAAGATAAATTACAAAATGATGTTAGGGCAAATTTAGAGCAAAATTGGGGAGACAAGGGAAATTTTTGTCCGCCCTGCAAGATCATTTACACCCTAAGCCGTCGGACTTTGAGCCCCTGTGCTTTATCATTATCTAGCGATAAGATTACTCAGATCCATTCCGGAACCTGCTAAATTACTTCTATCACGTTGTTCACAATTCAACCTCGATAACAGCAATTATCGATACATAATCCCGTAAAGTTTAATTCAGAAATCCATCTTATAACTACAACTACTAATGTATCACCAAGAGTTAAAGCAAATCAAAGGTCTTAAATGTAATGCGTTTTTTATTATTTCAATTGCCACGTATGTATGTGCGAATGCATTTATATTAACACAGGCGTTGCGCAAACGTTAAAAGCAGCAGTTCCTCTGCCTTATTATTATAACCGAAAACTGCAACAATTAGATTTCGCCCAGCAAATATGCCAATCAGTGAGTGCCCGCAGAAGGATTCTGTTGAAAAATCGACAGTCAAGTTTGTTGGCCCGTGCAAATCGCAACCACGAGATCATTTCCGCCAGTCAATGCTTATGCTTGTCAAATCCTTTGGCGGGGGGCGTTAGGTCACCGACGTAGGTGGACACTTAGCACTGTACTTGGCCGGTAGATGTTATCCCTACAGGTACCCCGGAACCCGCCTGGCCAGCAGAGCTAATCTCCTTTTCCGTAACCATGAAAATTACAATATTTCTACGTATGGTAAGGGCTAGGACTAAGTGGTTGGTCTACCTCCTGTTGTTGGTATTCCTCTCAGCGTTATTCCATGTGATAGCTTAGTGTGGTGCAACTCAGAGCACCTTAACTTATGGTCTTCATCTGCAGACAGTAAACAAGCAATATACTCTCGGTGGATAAGCGATACCTCTCGGTGGATGCTGTAGGCATTCCTGTAAGCATTCTCAGTCACACCAGATTACGGTTAGCAGTGAGTTACCACTTTGGACACGAGTAGACTACGAATACCAACTCAGTTATACCTAATAAGGCCTTTAATACCCATTGTAAATCAGTTTGCGTCACATGCCAGCATTTACGGCCTGATCCAAAATTTTCAGCAGCTTTCTCAAATAATTGTTTTCAAATCCTTGATTACAATACCAATGGATTTACTACCTCCGGACATACTCTTTTGAATTATTGTAAAACTAGAAATATTTATTTAATTTCGTGCGCTAAATGTAATATGCAGTATATAGGTGAAAGTAGTACATCGCTTAAAGAACGCTTCAGAGAACATGAAAACGCCGTCTTGAAGAATAACAAAAACGTAGTAAAACCCTTGTTGACCATTTCAACGATGGTATATGCTCACCTTCGGACATGAGAGTCCAAATCATTGAAAAAATTGATGACAGCATTGAGCTCCAAAATGAGAGTGACAAATACAAACGTTCACGTGAGTCTTTCTGGATAGGTAGACTTTGTAGTAAATTACCTTACGGTCTGAACGATAATTTCGTAGAATTGGACGACAATAAATCTACATTTTTAACCTTCGAAATAATACTTGTTTTCTCAAATTTCAAATAAAAAAAGAAAAAGGAACGTGGACCTAGACGGGGTAGAAGACTACGTATATTAAACCATGTAGGAGATATTGCAAGGGACTTGAACTCTGCCCATAACAAAGACTGTATTTCCTTTAAAGGTAAAATAGTCAGTATTGTATTAAACAGCTGTAAGAATGTAAAATCTTACTTAACATTCTTTCAAACCCCAACTACCGATTACCTGAATCTGTTAAGAATATTTTGTCAGATTTTATAGATTATCGATGTGAATCAAACTTCAGTAATCCTGGATATTATAAAAAATATATAAAATACACGGTCGTAAATTTTAAACATAGAATTTTGACGACATAAGACTTAACATAATTAAGCAACCTGAAATCGTTGATTGTTGGCCTATCAATTTTTACATTGATAAGAATCTGAAAAAGTATACCAAACATGTTGCTTCCTTCAAATATAACAAACCAGTTTGTTCTCATATTTTTAACCTCAGAAATACCATCTGAAATGTGGACAGCATA
>JASANE010019113.1:0-70185 GCA_030248225.1 Trileptium ribeirensis
TAGACAAGATTCAATAACAGAAAATTTCAAGATGGCCATCAAGAACATTCACACGAGTTGCACTGCCAACCAAGAAACTTCTTAGCACCTGAAATACGGGAAAACCCTGTAAGATGGCTGTACACTGATGGTGGGACAACATGACTCTAGACAGGACCAAAATTTACCTGTGGGCTTTAGCTGTGGCCCCACAGCTCCAAATTGGGGGAACCGGAAATACCAGCGAAATTACCCTCGGTGTTAGCTGAGAGGTACCATGCTCACAGGTCGACTTACCCAGTTTGTGAATGCAATTTATCGCGTTTTCATACATTTATATCATGTTTTTCTTTCTTGTATATTTGTTATGTAAGTATTAAAACACGTATTTATACAGACCGCACTTAATTTTAGTTAGAATTCTGTCATGAATAGTCGAAATATATGAAGTAGTAAGTATTGAGTTTGTTGTAGCCGATTTCATTAGGACCGTCGCATTTGGTGTCATTTCAAAATACCTGGCGGCCGGATGGCATGATCTGCGGAACTGCCAAAATTTTCGGGGCAACTCGAATATCCTGCGGGGCCATCAGCCTCTATGGAGCGGTCAGGACAAAGCTGGTTCAGCATCGGTCGGAGTGCAACAATCTCCGCAGACCAACACAGCAAAAGTGACACATGTGAGCTATCAATGTCCAAGAAGCGCAGCAGTTGTTCACGACAAGCACCACCTGTTTAAATACCCCAGCAAAACCAGCACATAGCTAACTGTGGAAAACATCTGGATCAAGCCGTCCGATATAACAGCATACCTTTGACTACAGGACTATCAACCATTTGCCTAAGACCGGCCAATGCCAAGAGAGCTACTTCATCATCATTATCACCAGCACTGTGGGTTTTACGCCGTGAAAATCAGTAAAATTCAAATTCTATTGCCTGAAACTTAGAAACAATTACTGTTGTACAGTTATACCGTTTTTACAGTCATTATGCCATTAGGCGTAAAACTCGTAATATTTACATAAACGGCAAATTACACATCAACAAAGAACAGATTACGTGCGTTATAACACCTATGGATGCCACATGACTCTAAATTTAAGTGTTACATAGTCTTTCGATTATCAAGGGAATGAAGTTATTCTCATAATGAGGTATGTAATATCGATATTAGTCCAATCAGTACGACCATGCGACATAGCTGCGAAACGCTTTTAACCACCGACCGCGAAAAATTTTCCGGCCGTCTAGAAAACAATTAATTAGTTCTTCGGATTGGCAGTGTTATATTCATTAAGTTATGTTGCAGTTTCACGTTAATCTGTGCAGACTAACACAGTACATATTTTATTTATTTCGATTTAAGTTTGATCATGTGCATCTGTGCCGAATATGAGATTCCCATGGCACTAAAATTTTTCCTTTTAGGCTCATTAGTGAAATTTTTCTGGGTTATTTGTTGAAACGGAGCGAGCGAAGCAAGCGGAGTTTCCAATGACAACGCTAGGGGGAGAGGTTGTGAAGCGCAAGGACGGATTTCAACAAATTTTTTGTCAGATATCAAAAGTGATGACAACGTGCCCTTTAGTTGAACGCTGAGAGCTCCGACGCCATCCTCCAGTAAAAAGCAAAAAAGAGGTTTTAAAGCTTTCTGGTAAATCGTGCCGTATGGGTTTCATAGTCAGTATCTCGCGACACAGTCTTTGCGTCAAACGATGGTTTTATTATCCAGATTCTAACCTGACAATATTATTGATTGATTGGGTTGTTAAATCAAAGCAGGTGTCGCAATGCTCAAAAAGGATATTTGGCTAGATGAACGCAAAATTGAAGAGCAGCGCTCTTTCGGTAACGCCATGTCATCAGAGGACCACACAGCAACGGGAATGTCGTTCTAGATTCCAGGTCCAAGACATTCGAAACTGGCACAGGATCGCCTCGGAACCACTAGTTGGGGAGAGATGAAGAGTCGCTCACTATCAAAAATTCGAAGTTTAGCCGTCAAATTCCTGGGACTGCAGTCACAAAGACATTTATAGGTAAGACTGGCCTGTCCACAGTGGGGGCGGGGGGGGGGTGGTGGACCCCCACTTTCCAAATCCCCCATGTTCGTGATATTTTCCCCATGTCCGTCCTCCCCACTCGGCCGAAACCCCCATGTTCAACCAATTCCAAAAATTTTTTATGCATGAAAATTTATATTTTTTGTTTGCAAATAGTTTCTTACACATTAATTAAACTATATATTTATATATAATGCTAAAATATCGTTTTTTAGCTTGGAAAGACATTCACGGTAGTACAAATGCATGAGAATATTGAAATTTTTAGTATTTTTAAACAAAATTTGTACCCCCACTTTTAATTTTCCCCCGAGAATGAACATGGGGCCCCCGGAATGCCCCCCCCCCAACGTTTTGGAGGGCTGTGGACAGGCCAAGAAGGCAGGCTAATTTGAAGATGCGCGTTGCTTAAGAGGAAGCCAATGCAGCTTGCGCAATACCTGCTTGATGTGGTCGAAAAATCGTGTCAATGTTATTATATGAGCGGCAGCGTTGAGAACCCTGACCAAGGGATTAATTATAAAGTTGAAAACGTGACGATACAGGGAGTTACAGTGATCAATACGAGAAATAACAAACGCTCTAACTATGGTTTCGGCGGTTGCAATATCCAAACATTGACGTATGAGACGAATATCCGCAAGCTGCCACATGGAAGTTCGGTTGACGTCGAAGACGTACTGTTTAAGCGTTAGTCGGTTGTCAATGTTGACGCCGTAAGGCATACGAGTCGGTTGGACTCTTCAGATACATTAAAGTCAACATATATAATATCGTCAGCGTACATTACGCAATTACATATGGCGGCGAAAATTACATCGACTTGGCGTGCCATATAGTTATTGAACAGTAGCGGTCCAAGCACACTTTCTTGGGGTACGCGCCATATGATATGCTTTGACATTTAGAATAGACCCTGTTCAATAACACGAATTGGTGTCGTCCGGATAGATATTTTTTAAACCGTTATAACTTTTCAAGGATTTTAAGCCTTTGCAATGAACGAACACCATTTCCAAACTGTAGTATGTCTTCATTTGTTTGGCTATTGCGTGCAGGGATTCATAAGTGATCTATGTAAATTTTTTCCAGTATGCTGAGTACGTGTGGCATTTCAAAGGAGAGGGTGGTGCGCGAGGGCCCTGGCATTTTTCCGCAACCACTGGGAACAAAGGCTGCCCCGCGGTTGGTGCCTTCTGTCAGAATTGCCCCGGCAACTTTTTCAGCTTCCCACCTGTTCAAACACCAACTGTTGGCATAAAACTTGACAAATATTATTGCAAATATGTATTTATGAAGTTGAAAATTTGATTAATTTCAGGAAAAAATTTATTTTAACCGCAACAGAGAATCTTTATTAACAACTTTAGCTCTTTTTTCCGATAAATATTGAATTTTGGAAATTTTTAATTTCGAAGCCCAAGGTCGTCTCTCGGATTAAGCCAGGGGCCACCCAGTTCATGCTTCTGGGCAAAATCTGGCGGCCTCCAGTTCCGAAACAGGGGACCTCCGTTAAAGATTTGTAGAATGGATTTTCAGATACAATGTTTTGATTATCTAGAGTCTAGCACGAATATTTCATGCCTTCACAGAGGTTTTCACTGAAATTGAAGTCAGTGAATGCGATTTACATAATATAGTCTATCTTTAACTGTTTGATTAAGTATTGCGTGCACAGCATCAACAATGGTCTGTAGGTTTTCTGTAAGCTAAATACGGTTCTGTGGTTATCTACAGCCATTTTTCAGAGGTCTTTCATATCTTTAATGTGTTTAGGCTAGATGAATTTAATTTCCAAAATATAATCTGTCTTTTCGGGTTCTGAGACTAGGGATAAAATACCCATGGGTCAGGTCTGACCCCTAACAATGGGGAAGGCCGCAACTAGGTGTCAAGATCTTTGCAAAAATTATTGGAATATATAAGCAAGATTTTAGAAAAAAATGAGGAAAATTTTATCCTAAATTAAAGACATTAGTCTAAATTTTAGCAAAAATGGGAGAAGCAAAAATTTGTTGTGGTCAAAAAAGAAAATTTTAGCATCAAGAGGAGAGGAAAAGCGGCTTTTGGAGGTCACGTAGCGGCAATGACATACCAGCCAGCAATCCACCTAGAAAAAAATGCCCGTCTTCATTTCTTTAGTTGTGTATTGCGCAAACGGCATCAAAAATGGTTTATATATAGGTTTTTTCAACACTGAATACGATGGTTTGATTATAGAGTCCAACTCGTACACTAGGTTAGGGTCGACGAACAGGATTCAAAATATAGTCTTGGTCATGCGTTACTTTTTGCGCTCCAGGTAAGCTATGAAAGATTTGGCGACGTGCGTAATAGGCTGTGTGCAATAACTTCTATCAAACCAACATTACACGGTTTCAGAGTTACAGAGGCATTAGGGTGGTGTATACACCAAACATAAAGCCTGTTACATGTGATTACACATAACGATAACTATTACAGATGAAACCACGCTAGCTTCGTTTCACTCTCGCTTGCAAGATAATCGTGAATATTTAGTGCGTAAATTAAAGCACGACACTAAGCGATGACACGTAATGTGGGCAGCTGTAAATACCTTCCGATAATATATTACGTAGTTTAGAACAGTGTATAACCCCGACCTTTGCCTGAAATATATAAATGTGAAGCTATATTTGGATTTCAATATACACGTTTCATTCCAAAGATTCCAAATTTGGTTACACCCAAACATGACTTTCACCAATACCGTGTATATATCAAAACAGTCAAAGAAACATACGTAATTAAAACCAACCTTCGCTGGGATTCGTGGGATAAATATTGTCTACCAAGCGCTTATATCGAGGACGACAATTTTTGCAACACACGTAGCTGGTACAATCCATGGTTAACTGCCGAGGATAACAACTATTTTGCTAAATCTAACTCAATACGTGGTATTATAATGCCTGCTACATGATGACAGATATTTAAAACGATAATGTAGAATTACGCAGTATATATATATATATATATATATATATATATATATATATATATATATATATATATATCAGGGAGTAACCGAAATTCCGGTTCCGGCGAAAATCGTGTTCCGGTTGCGGTTCCGGCAAAGGTCAAAAACCATACCGGAACCGGAATTCCGCTTTAAAATTTTGTTTGAAATTTTCCACGTTTTTTACTTCATCCTGTAATCCAAACATCAGGGAGTAACCGGAATTCCGGTTCCGGCGAAAATCGTGTTCCGGTTCCGGCAAAGGGCAAAAACCATACCGGAACCAGAATTCCGGTTTAAAAAATATGTTTGAAATTTTTCACGTTTTTTGCTTCATCTGTGATCCAAACATATGTAATATACAATGATCAAGCTCCAATACAACCAAGCAAAAGAAGAGATTAACTAAGCAATTTGTCGTTTGAAACGTAAGTAGGGCACATAATTTCAATAGAAATTTTTCATAATAACCTGCAGGTTTTTTAACAAATCAAAGCCACGTCGATGCTTGTAGCAGCTATTTTACACATTCAGAGGTCTGTGGGGACGTTTCAATTGAACCGGCCCTACTCGGTAAAAGAGTATGGCTTACGCAGAAGTACTTAGGGTATGCTTGGCTAACATAAATTGCTTCAAGAACCCGCCTTTGCGCTTGCAAACTTGGTAAATCAGTCTAAATTGAAGTAAACTAACGTTATCTGCAACGCAGCTAGAAACTGCTTTCTTGGCAAAGAACTGTATTTATTGAAACTGCGCAAGCAGCTCACAATGTGTCTCATTTATAGCATTCTGATTAGAAAGTTATCATCATTATGATCTAACTGACGGGCACTGTTTGTCCAATGCTAGCCTAAATAGTGTCTCTGACCACTGATCAGAAAATTACCTTCTATCTATTATTTTATCTTTGAATTTTCCTACAGAACATGCAACAAACGTATGTGTAGTAAAGGGAGGCGACTGGAGACAGAGCAAAAGTGTGTATTCTACGCTCCAAGCTTTGTAAGCACTTTCGACTTGACGCAGTATATGCAATGGTGTATAGTGGAAGACATTTTTTGCTCTGAATGTCCAAAAACCGACATATTTGATCGATGAATAAACATTATTAGCTTCCTCAGTCTCTTTAAAGTTTCAGAAAGGCAATAATACCATCGCAATACATTAAGTTTAATGTAAAAGTTATTTTTAATTCATTTTAAATCCACTATACCTTCATTTCTTCCATTATCTGTTTTACTATATATAAATTTCGAAGACCAGGTTCCGGTTCCGGTTCCGGATCCGGTTTAAATGGACGGTTCCGGTTCCGGTAAATTTCGGTTCAGGTTATTCCCTGCCAAACATATGTAATATATATTATACAATGATCAAGCTCCAATACAACCAAGCAAAAGAAAAGATTAACTAACCAATTAGCCGTATGAAACGTAAGTAGGGCACATAATTTGAGCAGGAATTTTTCATAATAACCTGCAGGAGATTGTTAAATCAAAGCCAGGTTGATGCCTGTAGCAGCTATTTTACACATCCAGAAGTCTGTGGGATACGTTTGAATTAAACCGGTCCAACCCGGTAACAGAGTATGGCTTACGCAAAAAGTACTTAGGGTATGCTTGGCTAAATTAAATTGCGTCAAGCACCCGCCAGTGCGCTTGTAAACTTGGCAAATCAGTCTAAATTGAAGTAAACTAACTTTATCTGCAACGCAGCTAGAAACTGCTTTCTCGCCAATGAACTGTATTTATTGAAACTGTGCGAGCAGTATCACAGTGTGTCTCATTTATAACATTCTGATTAGAAAGTTATCATTATGATCTAACTGACGGACACTGTTTGTCCGTCGCTAGCCTAAACAGTGTCTCTGACCACTGAGCAGAAAATTACCTTCTATCTATTATTTTCTCTTAGAATCATATAAACCAATAATTTTAAGTTTCCTACAGAAGAACATGCAACAAACTTATGTGTAGTAAAGGGAGGCGACTGGAGACAGAACGAAAATGTGCTACGCTCCAAGCTTTATATGCACATTCGATTTGACGCAGTATACGCAATGGTATAGCGGAAGACATTTTTTGCTCCGAATGTCCAAAAACCGACATCTTTGATCGATAAATAAACATTATTAGCTTGCTCCGTGTCTTTAAAGTTTGAGAAAGGCAATAATACCATCGCAATACAGTAAGTTTAATGTAAAAGTTATTTTTAATGCATTTTAAATCCACTATACCTTCATTTCTTCCATCATCTGTTTTACTATATATAAATTTCGAAGACCAGGTTCCGGTTGCTGGTTCCGGTTATTCCCTGCCTATTGGTTGCCCAACGCTAGCCTAAATAGAGTCTCTGACCACTGATCAAAATATTACCTTCTATGTTTCTCTTAGATCCATATAAACCAATAATTTCAGGTTTCATACAGAAAAACATGTAACAAACGGATATGTAGTGGGAGGCGACTGGAGACAGAGCGAAAGTGTTTATTCTATGCTCCATGCGTTGTAAGCACATTCAGTTCGACGCAGTATACGCAAGTGTGTATAGCGGAAGGCATTTTTTTTTGCTTTGTGTATTCAAAATCCGACATACTGATCGATAAATAATTATTAGCTCCCACAGTCTCTTTAAAATTTCAGAAAAGCAATAATGTCATCGTAATACATTAAGTTTAATATAAAAGTTATTTTTAATACATTTTAAATCCACAGTACCTTCATTTTTTCATGTTTCACTATACGTATGTTTTTCTTATAATTTTGGGTGTGTTTTCGGTTGCCAATGTACGTAGTTCCACTTCGAGTGCCTTAGTTTGCCTTAGTTATTTCATACGTACTTTGATGAATTTCGCAGTGGCTTTCAATGTAGTGAAAACTAGTCGCCGTTTTTGAAGTAATAACTTCAAAAAACTAAGGCAAAGTTGTGTATGTCATTGCATTTAAGCTTGAGAATCGCCATGTCGCTTTTCGAGGCTTCAAAATTTAAGGATATGATCAGTTGATTGCGCAATAGTATCCTTTTTCGTGGTCATAATATGGGCTAGTTTTTGTTTTCTTGTGATTAAAATCTTTTGTTTCATTATTTAGTTGCACAAGTGTGTTAAAAACAACGTTGTTTTTTTAAAAAATCCCCTGGGCGTTCAATGTTAGCCGTTTACTTTTAAAAATTGAACACAGATGCAGAAATATATGCATTTTCTTGGGGGTGTTCAAAGTTAACCGCTTGGCGGGTAACTTTGAACACCAAGGTTTTTTAAAAAAAAGCTGACTTCGCCATTAGTGATACTAATGGCGAAGTCAGCTCGCATTGCCAGAGCAGAGTTCCACCTTTTGCAAAAAAAATTAGAACGAATCATTTAAAGTTCATTGAATAACGACTTTTTGAAGTTGAAAAGTGTTCAAAGTTAGCCGCATCTACCGTAAATCAGTTTAACTTGAAGTAAACTGACGTTATCTGCAACGCAGCTAGAAACTGCTTTCTTGCCAATGAACTGTATTTATTGAAACTGTGCGAGCAGCATCACAGTGTGTCTCATTTATAGCATTCTGATTAGAAAGTTATCATCATTATGATCTAACTGACGGGCACTGTTTGTCCAACGCTAGCCTAAACAGTGTCTCTGACCACTGATCAGAACATTACCTTCTATCTATTATTTTCTCTTAGAATCATATAAACCAATAATTTTAAGTTTCCTACAGAAGAACATGCAACAAACGTATGTGTAGTAAAGGGAGGCGACTGGAGACAGAGCGAAAGTGTGTATTCTACGCTCCAAGCTGTGTTAGCATATTCGATTTGACGCAGTATATGCAATGGTGTATAGTGGAAGGCATTTTTTTGCTCTGGGTGTCCAAAAATCGACATATTTGATTGATAAATAAACATTATTAGCTTCCTCAATCTCTTTAAAGTTTCAGAAAGGCAATAATAATAATAAAGACAAAACATTAAGTTTAATGTAAAAGTTATTTTTAATGCATTTTAAATCCACTATACCTTCATTTCTTCCATCATCTGTTTTACTATATATAAATTTCGAAGACCAGGTTCCGGTTCCGGTTTAAATGGACGGCTCCGGTTCCGGTAAATTTTGGTTCCGGTTATTCCCTGCTGAAAAGTGGTGACCCTGATCTCGAAGAGATCGGTTTTGGGGGTGAGAGATGATTGGGGGTCCAGAGACTATGGGGGCTATACCTGAAAAGATGGTGGGCCCCTTCCCTGATTTCCCCCCCCCCAACCCAAGGATGGCCGATTTTTCATTACGTCGGCTATCGGTTATAAAAGTGGACGGGATTCGTCCCCTTTTATATTGTGCGGTTTGAGGTGTGGCCAGCAGAATGGCGGTGGGACGCTTGTGTGCTGCGCGTCTTTCTTCTCGTGATCAATATTCGTGCCTTATATTTTGCGCTGCAGCGTGATCCCTGCTCGGCTCTATTGCTCGAGTTCCAGATAGATTGACAACAGACACATAAAGTAAAGATTTATTGCAAGGCATGATAAAATGTTAGAATGTTACTATTGTTTTCGTACACTAGTTACGTCACTCTTTTTGATGACCGTAACAACACTCAATATCGTGCTTAAGCTCGTAACAAAAAGCCGCGGCACTATTCTTCTGGGCTTGCCATCCCCCCCCCGAGAATCGCTGCCCCTCCCCCCCCCTCGGCCGATGGCCGCCCCCCGGTTCGAATTTTGACCCCAAAAACTCTGAGCCAATATTTATTTGCGATATTTTTTGGGCCAAATTTCATACTTTGAGTAAAAATTTCAAATTTTCGCCCTGCGGGGCAGCGCCTCTTACCAGTTTACCTAAATCTATAGTTCCATCGATCGTCACTTAATTAAGTAAGAGCACTTATGTATGTAAAAAGCTCACCAGATAAAGATGACGATCGATAATCGCGACAAACAAGACATCGCTGTTGCCATTTGTTGTTGCTGTTGTTGTGCAGTTGTTCTCGCGGCGTGGGATGTGGAGGTGAGAACTTTTGGGAAGGGGAAGGGGGGATTTATTTTTTTTGACATTTAAGCTTTTGTATTTTTTGATTTTTTTGACATTGAAGCTTTTGTATTTTTTGTTTTTTTTGTATTTTATATTTTTTTACAAAACGTCGAAACTGAAGCTCTGCTTAATCAGAGCACATCGCTCCGTCCCCGGCAGCACCAGCGTCGTCTTCCGTTTCAGACGACGATCCGTCGTATCCGCTGCCCTCATCATCATCGCCCCCGCGGACGCCAGGCACTTCTGATTCCCTGAATCCGCTGAATTCAGCAGACACATTGAGCACATCGTCTTGCTCGTCAAGAACGATGTCCACATCATCACCGCTCTCAATTCGGTGCTGTTCCTCCACTTTCACCGGATTGATGGCTGCAAAAATACGATCTTGCTGCTTCTGCCGTTGAAGCGGCCCCACTGCTTAAGCTGCATACTGCGCAAGAAATGCAGGTCACGTGTTTTCCAATCACATTTGGGCGGCGGAACAACCAAAGCGCGCCGTTGATCACAGAAGGCCCAGATATCCACAGCCAGGCCAACGTCGAATTGTTCAAATCGCTGCGCCTCCATGATGGACGTGATGAAGGCGTTCACCGTACGAGAAGTTCTGCTGCGACACAGACGCGTTTCCGGTAGACTCAGGGCGGAGAAAACACACTCGACATGCGCAGTCGACAGCGGGAGTTCCAAATAGCTTTTCACCATTTTTCGGATCATGGGTGTAGCCATCGGGTACGGATTCGTCTTCAACAGTTGCAACAGTGCATCACGGGTCCTCCAAGGTCTTTCGGTTCGAGAATCCACCCGGCCGATAAACGACTGTAACAGCTGTAGAAAATCCGACAGATAATCCTGCAAAGATTCACGTGAGTCGATGGGGGCACAGTGAAGACTTGACCTTTCGCTTCAGGCCACTGAGCCTTGAACGACACTTGTTCACAAAAAAAAGTCAGCCAGATAGCGTTCTTCAGCCTCACCGTAGTCCAACGGCAATTGCTCATCGCGGCGGTGAGCATGCATGGAGAGATTTTCGAACGACAACAAACTGTATCCCTTGAACAGCTTATTGGTGTCGTCGTTGTGGTACAGATTGAATTGATCGACGAAACTTTGAGCGATTTGGCGGCGATGTTCGTCACACTGTTGAAATATCGTTTCCCAATCCGCATCACCGGTATCGCGAAAAGAATCGTATGTTCCTGCGTGACATGCGCGTTTACATGTCATGTAATTCGGACCATCATTGTTCACGAGGCGGTTAAGATCCTGCAAACAAACTGTCACGGCACGTTCGTAGCTCCCCAAATCAATTCCGAGCACTTCGGTTTTTCGAATGAAGGCAACGACTACTTGTAAAATGTCCAGTTTGATAGCAACGTACGCTATTCGCGTCGGCCGAACGACAGTTCTGCACAGGTAGTGCGACGAAAATCTTCTACTGGCTGGATTGTGCGACGTGCTTTCTATTTCGACAATTGCATGAGATATCGACTTGTGTAGAAGGGCTTCCTTATCGCGGGCATCCTTCTCGGATTCCCATTTGTTCATCGGTCGGTCAACAAATGTCATCTCTTTGCCTGGCACCCGATCACCAACTCCAACCTGAGAGTTTTTGAAAATGTCGTTCACTTCGGCTGACATCGTTAGTAGTTGCTGTAGGTGGAGCGTAGCGTTGTAGTGATTGACCGCAAACTTCGAGCACGTTAATGACGCACGCTTGGAAGTGAGTTGCCCTTGGTGGGTTCCACACCACCAGTCCACAATTCGCGGGTTTGTTCTCTTTGATTCGGGAACTGATACTGATATGCTTCGACCGCACGCCGCCACCACCGTCGGATCCAAATGATGTACAGTTAGCCAGGCGCAATCGTTTCGGACCGGCTGGCCCGAATAACTGCGGACAATGATCGAAGAGATATGCCATTTCTCCGTTGAACCAATCGACAGCGTCCACAATAGCCTGCGTCAGCGACTGACCAGTCTTCGACGTAATCCGGACTACTCGCAGCACACGTTGACACACTTCAGCACTTTCGGTAGCTGGCACGTAAACGTATTGAATGCAAATAGCGACCCACTCACGCGTCCGCGATGTAGAAGCAACATCTACCAGCACTGAGAATGACGGCTCTTCGGCATCCAGGCAAGACGAGCACAGTTCACGGTACATCCCGTACAGCACAGTCAAATGCAGAGCTCTCACGTAGTCATCAATCGATCGCTTCGACGTATAGCGGCCTTTTAGCCACAATGCGCTCGGACAATCAGCAATTTGCAAAAAATTGACTTCACGACGGAAACGGTAATAGATTCCGGACTTCTGCTCAATGAGCTTTATCGTCAGATAAGAAACTAACAATATTTCATAAACTTAGACATTCACACAGTAATAATACAAAAAAGGCAATGAACTTCTATGGGGAACTTCAGCACTCTCGCACTATGGGTAACTTCAGCAGCTTTCTTCTATCGTCAATAAACATTTGACTAACCAATAATAACTTCGGGACGGTCGTCTGCTGATGCTGCTGTCGTTGCTGCAGCTACTGCTGTTGTTGCTGTTGCTACTACTGTCACTGCTGTATTATTATTGTCGCCAGTTCGCTGGCGTTCACTACTACTAAACCAGTCAGTTAACTGTTTACGTCCTTTGCCACTAGGTTGGCGGCCAGTCATTGCTAATACTAAATGCAGCTGATACAAACAATAGTAACTAATACGTATTAGTTCAACTACTACTACCACTATACCCTTTCTGAAACGCTGAAACAAAATAAAAATAGAATATAGTGGCGTTGGAGCACCTGCATTAGTGACCGGGCACCTAAAATAAGTATACAGGTGGGATAAGTACCTGTACCGCTACCGGATACCTGAAATTAAAAGTATACATGTTGGAAGATGTAGGTAAATCACGTTGTTGAGGAATTGTGCCAAATTTTTAAAAAAATTGCCCCCCGGTTCATGCCCCCCCGTACTTGACCGGCCCATGGCAACCCCAGATTCTTTAGTATATACCGTGTTTTTGATCACGCTAGGCTTACACTGACAATACTTGTACAGTCTGACACTAGGTTTATGCACAGTTTGACCTGTTGGCTTTTGCATAGTCTGACTCGTAACTCTAGCACAGCTCCCAAGAATAGTAAGTGGAACCTAACGGCGACTCGGGGGGAGGGGTAATCGAATCCTCGCCCCTTACTCCCCCGGTCCTCTTAAGAATAGTACTACCCACGCTGCCGACCCCGGACGGCTGCCAGACGACGCAGTAGTACTACTAAATTTATTCAAGTCCAGCCTATATTCTCGCCCTGGTATAGCTCACTCAACTCCGCGGGCCGAAGTTTTTAAGATGTTACTAAATCTATCTATGATCCTACCATACTATCGCTCCTAATAAATTTATTGCCACTTTACTCCTACGATTTTTATTGGGAATAATTATTAGTAGAGTAATTAGTAAGTTTTATTACATACCTATGTGTGTAGTCACAGTACTAGATCGCAGATTTTCCAATATTATACACTATAAGTACACTCTATTTCCAGTTCTGAAAGAAATTCTTTTGCGTTTTATCTCACCACCTTCTTGTTATAAGCATGCCCAGTTCAAACCTAACTGCAAAGACAATGCGTATATTGTGTCGCAAGCTCGGTTACGCTCTCCGATCAAATAGAACAAACTGCCAGTTGAACACATAAAACCTGCCTAGCTGCTAGCTAGGTAATCAATAATTAAAACAATAGGATTTAATATTAAAACCATTAGGAACTCATCAAATCTAGGCGGCACCGCCGCACTCTTCAAAATCAAAACGTAGACTAAAGATCAGAAAAGAAAACTGAACTAACTATACATAGCTAATCAGAAAAGCAAGTTAGCATTGTGCAAATTAGGTAAAATAAAGGAAATTAAATTTTATATATTTTAGAATTTTGAAAACTCAGATCTTAATGAGACATATTATTCACATACTGTTTAACATTATACTGTTTAATTAATAAATTGAGCGCAAATCAACTACAATGTCCCAAACTCGATCAAAACAAGCTGTGGTCGTTCAAAATCCAATATGTGCTAACCTACAATGTCGGAAGGATATCCGATTGGATAACAATGATACATGTATACAATGTAACGTATGCGAGGGATTCTTTCATGTGACGACTTGTACCTCGCTCTCCTTGCTGAAGCTTCGACAGCAACACAAGTGGACAAGGGTATGCATTGGTTCTGTGAGTATTGTAATCATGCCTCAACTAAATTATACAAAGGTTTTCTAGTAGTAGGGCGTGATGTAGATGACGTGAAATCAAGAGTTGATTCCTTGGAGACCAAACTCGACTCAATCGTAACTGAGCAGAATAAACGTGATTCAACCCTAACTGCTGCTGCCTATATAAACTAAGCAGTAAATAAAGCAGTGGCAGAGATACAGAATATCGATATGCGTAAAGCAAATTTAATATTGTTTGGTCTGGACGAGCTCGACACTGTCGACACAAAGTCTAGTGTCGAAACAGTCTTCCGTGCTATTAATTATGATAATATAATGCCTGTATCTGTTTTCCAGTTTGGTCGAAAGACAGTAGTCACGAACAGCGCAACCGGCGCTAATACAGCAGCAAAACCGCGACCAATACGTATTAGTTTTAATACTGTCGATGACCGTGCAAAAGTGCTAAATTCTGCTTCGAAATTGGCTGAAGCTCCACAGTGTAAGAACGTCTACTTTGAGCCTAATTTAACACCCGCCCAAATGATTAAACATAAAAGCCTTGTTAATAGAATGAAACTTGTCAAATCTTCCGGCCGCAACGTAAAAATAAGAGGGGACATTATTGTTGAAAAACGTGGCGGAAAATGGGTAGTTGCCGATATCACGGGGTGCGTCAATGAAAACTCGGCGGTAGTTGATGCCGATCCTCTGTTACCCGCAAATGATTCCGCCTAGCAATTAACCACTCAGATGACCAGTTTTAAAAATATAGTTTACAGCACCCGCACTATAAATCCTACAGATTATACTTGTCCTACACCAAATATTAACTGTGATAATGTGTATAAAACGACAATTTCAACTTTTGCTGGTACGTATTCTGGTGAACCATCATTTAATTATCTAAACTTTTGTAATATTCGTGTTGCCAACAATGTAAATTGTTCGTTTTTTAAATGTTTGTTGTAATGCCCGGTCTATAGTGAATAAGCGTGATTTGCTTGACTTTTGTATACACAGCGCAGGCTACGGCTCTACCCCTGACATAATTGCGGTGACGGAGACGTGGGGGAGGGACTTTGTTTCCGACATGAGCTAGCACCACCCGGGTACGTACTGTTCCGACAAGATCGTACATTCGGACGCGGCGGCGGCGTTTTGTTATTAATCAAACGATGTTTAAATTCAACTCCTGCTACAATTGACACACATGGTTACACTGAGTTTATAGCTGCGTCAGTCCCCGGTGCTAGTAACAATATATATTGTTGTGCGTACAGATCACCCAACAATTCCAGCGAACTAAATACTGCTCTGTGTCGCTGCATCTCAGGTCTCAGTACGTTGTATAACAAATCCGTTATACTTGTAGGAGATTTTAACTTTAAAGATATTGACTGGACTAATTATAATTTGCCGCCCAGCTGCGATGATTTCGTTACTTCATGTGCTGATGCCGGCCTGTTCCAACATGTAACTGTTCCTACGCACATCAACAATACACTATACTTAATACTTACCAATCAACCTAACGTAGTTGGTGATATCTTTACATCTGCTGGTATCGGTAATAGTGATCATGCTGCTGTGAACTTTACCATCATTTTGCATCACAACCAATCTTATCCGACTAATGTAGCTCGTCGTGATTTCGGTCGTGCTGATTGGGGTTCAATAAGACATCACTTGCAAATTAGTCTTTCGAACTCAGCTGCAACAACTGCTATCTCACTATGGTCAAATATTAAATCCTTAATATCCCAAACAACCGCTAGGTTTATACCACTCAAAGCCCGAAACACTACAGTCATACCTAAATGGGCTGACCGTACTTGTAGGTTAGCCTTTACACATCAACAGACCTGCTATCGTCGCTTCAACGTTCGCGACTGATGATTCATTGGGAACAATATCGCGCAGCCGCCGACATTGCTACATCGGAAGCAAATCGAGCTTTATATCGCTACGAATACTTGATTGCCGCTAACGTTAACCATGACTCCAAGTCTTTCTGGTCGTATGTTAATAGTTGTACTAAATCTAAACCCCAAATTGGTCCGTTGCGGCTTGCCGATGGCTTGATTTCTGCCTCCGAATATGATTGTTCCGAACTGTTAAACCAACATTTTGCTAGTGTTTTTGTCGACGAATATATACAGTCATCTAAACACTGTGCCGACATTGTTCAGCGTACCGAGTTCGTCATGTGGTCTATTCGCCGATCGTTTAGATGCCTTAACAAGACTATTTTTTAATGCTGTATCGATCGTTGATCAGACCCCGCCTAGAATACGCATCTAGTGCCTGGTGCCCGCACTACACGAAAGACATCCAGTTGATCGAACGTGTCCAGAAGAGATGCACCAAATTCGTTCCAGCTATAGCGTCTCTGCCCTACAACGACCGTCCCCGCGCCCTTGGTCTACAAACCCTATCAACTCGGCGACATCGTGCTGACCTCATCTTGTTGTACAATATGGTGCATGGAAACACGGATTTCCCCATCCATAATTGGTTCGAGTTCATTAGCGGTGTTGGTTTGCGCGGACACCCCTTTAAATTGCGTGCTCGCATTCAACCGCGTTTAGACTGCGCTAGATTCTTTTATGCGTATCGAGTTATCAATTGCTGGAACAGCCTTCCCGCGACGGTGGTGTGTGCTCCGACAGTTACTGTATTCAAGTCTCGCCTCCACGGCTACGGTTACCTGCCAAAGCTGTAGCCTGCGCTGTCGTGTCGTTTTGTGCTGTTTCAGTGTACAACAGCATTCCAACGAAGTGTTCAAATGTCGTAACAACCATGCTTTCATAGTATGGTTTTCCGGATGGTCGTTGTTCGCCTCAATACGACTGATGGTTATCCGGATCAAAGGTGAATATAATAAGGTACTTTATGAAAAAGAACCAAAAATTGGGATTTTAGCCCCAGGGCCTCTTGATAGTCTACTAGAGCCCCGACTTCCTCGGTTACCCGTTCAGCATCCACCACTGATGCCGTTCTTTTTGTCCGAAACAATATAAGGAAGTGCTCTCAAGAGGCTAGCGGGGGACGTTTTGAGCGGTGAACACCTAAACACCACGAGCCGAAGCCCTTCACTTCGCCTCTTGAGTTCACTTACACATCCCGTTTTTATACCTGAACCTATTTTTGTTTCCCAAACAAGATAAAGGAGCGTTCCTGCGAAGCCCTAATTTGCCTCTCTGGTCCGCGCCAACATTTGTTTTTATCCCTGTCGGTTACCTTTCCTTTTATTTCTTCTTTCTATCACCATTTACCCCCTTCGTCCAGATTGCGTCTACCACTGACGCTTCCTAACCTATTTTATTTCTTCTTTTAACCGATCCCTATTTCCATCCCTTTTCTTTCAGTTCTTTCCATCCCTAAGTTTTATTTTCTTCTTTCATTTCCGTCCCTATTTACTCTTCTTTCTTTGTCATTGGAGGAGTTTTTTCGGACCTGTGGGTCCCCCAAACATAAAACAAAAGTTTCTGAAAACATATATGATTAGACAAAGTTACAGTTAGTATAATAACAAATTAATAATAATAAAAACAAAGCACTGTTTTCGGAAAGTTCTTCCTTCTTTCGTTTGGGAGCCAGTTTTCTTCCTGGTAGGCAGGAATATTATTGCCAATGTTATTAAACTATTATTAAAACGTCTGTTTTCAATCATAGCAGTAAGTGAGGTCCGTTTTTGAGGCCACTAAGTGTTCTTCGGGTCGACGGGCCTCGACGTCGTTGGGAATTTATCACGGGTTTTGTAATATACCGGTTCTTTGGTAGTTATTGTCATTGCACCGAATTCTTTCGGCTCTATCGATCGATTCGATTTCTTTTGTGGTCATCGTTGTCACATCCATTTCGATCGATTCTTTATACCGTCCGGTTCGTTGTCCTATTCGTTCGTATTCATTGTCCTTTGTCGTTCCATTGTCGGCTTCTTTCCAGTTCCCCTCTTATTGATGATTTTTGGTCGGCATGAGTTCCGGAAGTCCCAGTGTCCCCAGCTGGCTGACAACTGGTCCTTTCTTTCCTCATTTTATGCAAGAGTAAACTTAAGATGCGCCCCCAACCATCCTCTTTTGACACCATGTACAAACGTTATTAGCGAACAAAACTCGAATTTCAACAGCGTCCAATTGACATTTTTCTGCCTACCCCCCCAGCTGGCTGACAACTGGTCCTTGTACTTTAACACCAGTGCGTTCGCGAACATTTGTCAATTTATAATGTGTGGAATATGAACGGATTAATTTCTGTTCTTTAACGCAAAAATGAAATTTTGTGCTCAGTGTACAACTGAATGGCAATAGCTTTTGTCAGAAGAGGATGGTAAGGGGCGCAGCTCAGCTCTTTCCTCATGTTTGCAGAGGAAAGATGCGCCCCCAATCATCCTCTTTATTGAAGCTAGGAACAAAACCATCAACAGCAAATTCCCAATTTCCACGCAAAATGATCCCCCACACCAGCCCAAATGAGCATCGAAAGAACAAATTCTAAGAAAACAAAAATCCCAAAAGAGGAGAGGGACTTATGCCTTTCTGTTCAGCGAAGATCTGGTGAGGAACTGACGCCCGGCTGGCTCGCCACCTCCTTCACCTCGTTACGTTGTTGTAGTTGTTCAGCGCGCCAATTGTTAGACTATTCTTCTTATCCGCGATTGTGTGCGCGAGTTCGTCACCGATTGTGGATTTAGGGTCCTTTTTGTTCACCTATTATAGATTTGCTTTTTTGGTTCATCTATTTGTCGTTCTTCGGTTTGCTTTTATTTCGTTATTTCAATTGTTTTCTCTCTTTGCTTCATCGTTCCATCCTGACTATGTGTGGTTATGTACCACTACATGTACAATATTTTCTTGCGTCGTGTAGATTTTGATGCATAGGGGACAATACCACAGGGCTTCTAGAAATCATCTTCCAATCCTACGCATGCCTACTGAAACCATAAAAACATCTATCGCATTATACCCATTTGATATAAGGCCAGTTTCGTTATGTTCTTTCCATGAGCCCTTACATCTTCCACAATAATTATTCTCGGGGGCTAATCGTTGGCGTGATTCTTTTTTGAACGTGCCTTAGTTTGGCTCGTAATCTTCCGGATAACCACCGAAATGTTTGAATTGTGCGCAGTTATACCATTTTGGGCGTTGAGTTGCGTAACCGAACTTTACCAGCAGGATATTCGTGAATTTGACTTCGCCCACGCGGAAAAGTCGACCGAACTCCGGGTGATAGGCACTGCTATAGGGGCCCATCGATAATTTAGTTATGTTCTTCATTAACACAAGATCACCCTTGTTAGACGTTCTTTTCTTTGCTCTCCGATCGAAATACTGTTTGTACTGTTTTTGCGCTAAGAATAGTATTTTTCGTACTAGTTACCATGCTACTGTTACTCTATCAATCAATTGCGGAGCATATCCTTCATATGTGGTTGCCGTTAAGAATACATTGAATCGGATTTTCTCCAGGTAGATCGAGATCGCGCCCATGTAGTAGGAAGAACGGGGTTTGACCTGTTGAAGCGTGGACCGCTGTTCTGTATGCGAAACACAATGGTTCGAGGAATTCGTCCCATTTGTCAGTAACCAGTTCTGTTGTTGGTTTGAGCATCGTATCGAGTGTTTGGTTCCATTTTTCAACCATTCCATTTGCTTGGTGATGATATAGGGCTGAGTACACTTTCTTTGTTCCAATTTGTGTCAATTCTTTCGTAAAGTTCTGGGCAGTGAAGCAAGGACCTTAGTCGGTTAGTACTACGCGAGGGACTCCATGTCGACACACGATTCTTTCGATAAATAATTTGGTAATCGCGCTTGCCGTTTGACCTGGTACTGCAAATGCTTCGGGCCATTTCGTGAAGAATCCATGAAGCAGATGGGTTGATGTCGGTGGTAAGGGTCCAATAATGTCAATCGGTTGCAGCGGGTTCCTTCGTTTCGGTCCTTGTCAAAATCGGGCACACGGAATACATTCTTCGGTGTACTGTCGTAGGTCGCGGGTCATGCTCGGTCAAAAAAAATTTCTCGTCATTTTCTACCATCGAATCCCGAGTCCTCCATATTTCTATGTGTGGTATATACATTTCGAATAGTGGTTGTCGAAATCGGGAGGTACCACGATCTGGAATTCCCATGGTTCGGTTTGTTGTGGTCGATCCTCCCTCCGTAATCGGTACAGGATTTTGCCAAAAATGATGAACTGGTGTTCATGTGCTAAGGTCCATTTCTTTTCGAATTCTGGCGTTATGTCGAAAACTTCGTTATTTCAGGTGTAACGTTTGAACGAATGGATGGATACACGGGTCTTCGTTTTGCGCACGGGCCAATTCTTCTGGTGTCCATGGTGGTTCCAATCTGAAGTATTACGAGTACATCTCGGCCCCGATTATTTCTGGTTGTTCGGGTGCTTCTAATTGGTCCAATTCTTCGTCCGATTCCAATATTTGTTCCTGACGTTCGTTTGGTTCCAACCTTTGATCCGTTTAAATCAGTGGTTCCACACAAACTTTTCTTTTCGATCGCTTTTGATGTTGTGATATCGGTTGTTAGGTTTGTTTTTCGTCTTTGCATAGTTCCAGTATAATGTCTTGTTCTTCTGAGGTTTCGCCCGCGTTTTCGAATGGTTGATCATCTTCTCCGCTATCGTTCCCGGTCGATGGAGTCTTTTGTTTTTGTTGTTGGTGTTTCTCTTTCCCACTTGATGTTTTATTTGGTTCATTTTTTGTTCGACCCTTATTTTGACTTTGCGGATCTTTCTTTCATTGCTTCTTCCGTCCTCCACCGGTTAATAATTCTTTGCCTCTTCCCGTTTCATTTTGACTTTCCATATCGGACCACTGACTATCTTCTCTTTGCGTTGGTTGTATCTGTACCTCCGTTTCAAATATAAGAGATACATCGGAATCGGATTCTTACTGTTCCACCGCAGCTATCGGATACTTTTTGGATTTCTTTTACGTTGATCTTCCTGGAGTTCTTTTCCTTTTTGTTTCCTTCTAATGGCTTCTTTAGTTCTTATTTGAAGCGCTTGCTATTGGTTCCCGTTTGTTCTTTTGGTCGTTAGCGGTTTGTATCGGTTCATGATTTCGTCTTCTCCGATCCACATACGGGAGGCGTCGCATTGGTTGTTGCACCGGTTTCTCGACCATGGTTTGGATGTAATGTTCCACCTGCGTGTTGATGCCAATATCGAAATCCGATTACGAAAAGACGTCTTGGTAGTTGTATAGTACGGTTTCGAGGTACGCCTTTCCTTCTTAATCGGTAACGGACTTTTCCAAATCGATTTCGGTTGGAAGTTCAATACTATTCATGTGCTCGGTTTGGCGTATCACTTGCTCGTGAAATTGCTCGATGTTGAACCGTCGTTGTTCTTTCTTTCTTGGACTCGTGTATCCACAAGTGATATCGTTTGTGGCTTCTTTATCTGGATTTCGCCGGTCGATGTTTTAATTACCCGCTTTTCTCTTTTTCCAACCATGGTCCATTCTGAATCTTCTTCTTCTTTTCTTGCTTTGATTCTTTAGTTCTTTTCGCTTGAACTGACCGATCGCTCTTTGTGCTTCTCTTCATCGACCATTGTTTTTACGTTTGTTTCTTCGACTTTCCGTACCAGAGGTTGATCTTCAATTATTTCCATTTCGACCGTGTTTAGGTTACATATTGGTATCACGATGTTGCCTTCTTCCACTTTGTCGATACTGTTCCGTACTGCCAGTCCGTTGTTGGCCTTGATCAATGGTCCCACTACTACCGTGTCACCTTTTGTTCCTTCCGGGATCTGCACTTCGATGAATCTCGCTGACCATGGTGGAATCACTCGTCTATACAAACACTTGCAGATTTCGATGTGATGGTCGTCTTCTCGACTAATCGATCCCATTTCGTTAGTTCTCCAAAAATCAGGTATCGGTCGACTGTCCATCTTGATTCGTAGCTGTTGGTAATCGATAACCACTTCGAACGCTGCTAGGAAATCGTGTGCGTATATCGCGACTCTTGGGAAGTTCTTGATTACGATGAATCGGATCTTCCGTACTTCTTTTCAAGGTGGACTTGTAAGAAGAAGTATCCTACCGCTCTTTCTGTTAGATCTACGTTAAATCCGTCTGTGCATAGCCGTTTCTCTGAGTGGTAAGTGTTTGAAATATTTTTCGTATTGCTCCTCGCAGATGATCGTTATTGGTGATCCCGTGTCGACCAAACCTCGGAGCTTCCTGTTCCCTTCTTGGTACGTATCGATGTAGTACCTTGACATGACTGTCGGGTCCCTGCACGGTTCATGATCCTTCGATTGATCCAGTTGATTCACTTCCACGAACGTTTCTTTCTTTTCGTTATATATCTTCGATCTTCACAAATTCTTTTTGAGTATTCTCTTTTCTTTCCACCCCGCTCGATTTTGATATTTGATCGGCTTGTAAATATTTTATATCGATTTTGGCTTTGTCGCTGACTTCCCGTTCGGTCTTCTCTTGTACTTTGTCCCGTGTTTCTTGAAGTGCACTGCTCAGTTCTATGCCCAGTCTACCGCAGTTGTTACACCTAGGTGGCGTTTGATTCATCATCGTTTGTCGATTCTGTTGGTTTGCCATCAGTGCTGGCATTCTTTGTCGTTGTTGCTAATTCATTTATGATTGCACTGTTTGTTGCGGTACTTACACTTGCATCGTTTGCAGTATCGATTGTTGCATTCCCGCTTGTCCCTGATATGGTTACACCGATTGCTGATAATTTGCATTGGCTTCATCGGTATCGGTGTCTCTCACGCTTGCATGGTTTGTTGTCGTTGCGGTTGACGTACGTGCATCGGTTGGTTGCTCCACTGCTGCGGGCGCCATTGCGTTTGCGGTCTTTGTATCCTCTGTCGCCTTATCCATTGGCCCGTACCTGGTCTCGTTTGAGTGACATTCGGTTGACTCGGTCAGTTCGATTGGATTTCTCTACATCTTGGTCGTTGCTCGCTTGTACTTTCCAATCCTTGAGTCATTTGTTGGTTGAGGTTCTCCACAGCTTCAGCTTTCTCTGTCAACGTTGCGAAGGTTTCTTCCTTTGTCACGCATAGTCGGTTTCGGGTTTCGTTCTTTAGCCCGGTGATCAACGCGGACGTAAGGACTTCTTCCAGGATTGATTCAGGTATGCCTTATGCGGTCAGATGTCTTACTGCATTGACTCGTAGCCCATCAACAGTCTTTGATCGTGCCGTAGACTTTGCAATTTGTTCACATGATTCGTCAACGTCTTGGGTACATCGAATCTTTCTTTGAAATTCTTGACCAATTCGTTGTAGTTGCATAGTTCCTTGCCTTTCTCGAGCATCAATACTTCCAAGTATTGTTCCGCTTTCCCACGCATCTTGGCTTTGAGGTCTAGGTGTTTCTCTTGCTCATCGTCAATTCCATATTGGGAAAGCGCTTTCTCGAGTTCTTTGTGAAATTTCACGAAGCTGCTGTCGCATTTGTACGATTGTAGGTTTCGGACTTCATTCTCCATCTTGACAATGATCGCTAGACCAATTGGTTGCTGCGTTGTATTCGGTGCCTGCGACGTTTCTTTAGTCGCCACCTTGATCAAAGCTTTAACAGTTGTTGGTTCATCGCAATTAGGTCATTGATTTGACTCGTTGTCACCGTTGATTGTTGCGGTTGGTGCAGTTGATATATATACGGCGTTGCTGTTGCTAACGGTACGTCAGGATTGTTGATCGAATTGCGTCCCTCCAAGGGGGCTTGGTTGTATTGTGGGACCGATGGTGTTGCACCGTAGTATCCGTACGCATCGATTTGCATTGCACCGGTTGCTATGGTTTGCGCTTGGTTCCATGTGCTCATTGTTGGAAACGCGCCGCAATTCGTCATCACATACTGTACTTGCATGTGGTTGTATCCATTTTCGCTTTGGTTTACACCGTAATTTGTTACAACGCTTGGAATTTGCGCTTGGTTCTATGCACTCGTTATTTGATTCGTACCAATTCGATATTGGTTTGCACCGAATTCGTTGTAATTTGCACCGACTTGTTCCAAGTTTACGTTGGGTTGCATTTGGATGGCACCGTATTGACCGTAATTTATGTCGGTTTGATCACCGTTTGCGTCGAGTCGGTTTTGACTTGCACCGGTTTGTTCTTTATTCGCACCAGCTTGCTCGTAATTTGCATTGAATTGTTCTTCCATTTCAAATATTGACTTTCATAGAATCGGCTTGGATTCGCACCGGTTAGTTCTCTTCTTACACCGGTTTCTTTGCACCGATTGCTTTTGACTTCGGTTGTTGTTGTTGCTCTTGGGTTTGTTGAATCTCGACACTGCTCCGATCTGCACCGGTTATTTCGTGGCCATCGATTGTAATTGTTATCGGTTGTGCAGGTGGAGTCTCCGATCCGTCTTGATTGTAATTTTGGCATATTCGTTCGAGCTTTTCGGTAAGAGTCGCATGCTTCTCAATGAATTGTAGATGCCTTCCTTTTTGTTGTTGCAGCTTCTGCATAGTTTATCGGATATTTTTCGCGATCTTCTGTTGTTGCGAATAACTGGTCGTTGCTCGTTTCTTCTTGAAACGTCTCCGTGTACGTTTCTTGTAGGCTTGTTCTTTCTCGCCTTAGTTTTGTCTTTTCGATTCTGGCGTATTCGGATCGAATTCTCGCATTATTTCTTCTATTTCTTTCGTTCTTTTCGAGTTTTTCGTCATTTATTGTACTTTTTCGTTTGATGGTTCTTCGTTCCCGACGTTCTATTCCGTTGTCGGTTCTTTGTCGATTGTCGTGCTAGGTGACGTTCTCTGAAGTGGCATTTAGTATTTTAAAATTTAAAAAGGCTTGCGTAAAGCGTCCTGGTTATGTGGTCTACTAATTGTTATTACGATATAAATAACTTCTATTTTGGCTTCTGCCATATTTGTGTTAGGGGGGTTACTTCTTGAAATTTTGCAAAATACTGACCACTTATATTTTATTTTTAAACTGTCCCACTTTTACACAACAGCGTGGTCAGCATGTTATTTTGTTTTGTTTATATAGGGGTAGGGGTTGGAAGGGGATTTTTCTTTATGTCGGCTATCGGTATTAAAAGGGGTCGGGATTCGTCACCCAGAGACTGTGCGGCTCGAGGTGTGGCCAGTAGAATGCCGGTGGGACGCTTGGTATGGCGCGCGTCTTTTCTTTCGTGAGCGATTCTAATGCCCTATATTTCGCGGCGAGGCGTGATACTTGCTCGGTTCGAATTGCTCGAGTTCCATATATTTGGGCAACAGACACGTATATAGAACGTTTATTACAAAATGATAAAATGTTAATCCCTGGCACTATCACGTGTACTTGCTGAAGACATTATTTTTCGATCACCGTATTAAATCTTGATACCGTTCTTTTAGCTCTTGATGAAAAGCCGCATCACTATTCTTAATACCATAATTTTTAGCCCATGTTCGCCTTTAAACCGAATGGCAATAGCGAATAGTTGTGCCTCATATTGAAAATAGCAGTACTATTCTCTAGTACTGGATGGTTTTTAGCTCACGCTTATATTCCACCAGCAATATTTGCACAGTTCATACTAGACCCTTGGACAGTCTAACACCAGATGAATGCACAGTCTGACCATTAATATTCGCACAGTCTGACGTAGAACCTTGCCCTTGTGTGTCTTCGATCCTTGCACAGTCTGACTTCTTGCTCTTGCAATACTTTGGCCACTGACTTCAATATGCTTAACGATCGCTATCTGATACTTTAGATTTACATAAGTTACAACTGCCTAATGCTTGGGCCTAAGTTCTTAACCTTAAGTTATAACAACTAGTGTTTAAGGGTTATACCTGAGCGATAGCTATTAGGATTTAGGTTATCTGATACTTTACTACAGCCCTTGTGGGTTGACACAACACACCACCGAACGGCTGGAGCACCACGCGATTTAATGAGGTGTAGAGTACTGGAGATTTTGGTTGTCCGAAGCCAACCCATTACTCGACCAGCCTTTTCAAGAATAGTACTAACCATGCCGAGGACCCCGAAGGGCGGCCAGACGACGCAGTAACTACTAGTTTTGTTGAAGACCCACCTGTACTCTCACCCTGGCTACCACTCACTCGACACAACGGGCCGAAATTTTTCAGATATTACTGGCCCTACGTTATGCTATTCTATCGCCCTTACTGAGTTTATTGTGTAATATCGACGTGACGCTGCTGCATTACGCACTTCCAACGCAATGCCCATACGACCCCGGCTATCGTGACTTCAAGGGCGGACCTGTTGGGTTCAAATTGCTCGAATTTTCTTTCCCAGGCGAGTCAGGCCCAAGAAATGACGGAGCTTAGCAAGCCGCAGGAGCGCTTCATAAGATGTGTTTGATCCTGCCGGACGGGTTGCGCACGTAGTCTACGAGGTACTACCTTTGAGGTCCCCAAGGAGGTCGGTTCCGTCACCTGCTCACAGGCCAAAGAGACCAAACCGCTATTCCCTCTCCACGTTCAACCCGGGAAGTATAAAATTCTAGGTATTTGGGTTCAATCGAAATTGATCCTTTCTCGAAACGGGTAATTTATTTAGTTTAGCCAGTGGCCCCCACTAGGGTCCGACAAATCCCTAGACGTTTAACGTCGGATCCGTGCGTCTAAATTTCCTATTTTGGGTGCTCAGCGTGAGTTTAAATTTTGCGATCAAATTTTTCTCACGAGTCGTACTTATACATTATAGCATAATTAACAAGCTTGATTGTAATCGGCGAGTCACGCTGAGGTTTGCTTCTTCGATGCGCGTGTCAAACCTGAACGTGAGTCGTCGATTTGCGGTGACGGATTTCAAACCCCTTTTAGTTCCTATCGCTACTATAGGTCAGCAAAACACTTGAACAATTTGAGTTTCCATTGAGCTTTATTGACGAGTCACAAGAATTTATGAGTATATGGACAGATACGTATTGTAGTAGCTAATGCAATAAGCGTTATGTCAAGGTTATGGTACGCTAATACAAAAATGAACAGAGCATCAGTTGGGGCGGGTTGCGGAGTCATCGCCTTTTTCAATGAACTCTCACAGCTGGGTCAAAGCACGGCGTGTACTGTGAAGCCTTATCTTATGACAGCTGTGCTTACCTTACTTATGAAAAACAGTGGGTCAAGTTAAAAATCAGTACCGGTAAGTGCTACGGTTAGCTATCGATAACAGGAGGCGCCATTGAACTAACTATTTGCTCAGTACTACGTTTGCTAACAGGAAGGGTACTCCGGCACAACAATAGATTCAGGTAAGCGGAAGGCGGAAGCGAAACAGGGTATGCGGGGTAGAGCGTACAACGGGACGTTTGCGAGACTTCATCTGGCTCATTCGAATCACAAAACTATGGTACATGATAATCAGTTTTTTATAGTCGCAGTTAGTAGCCGATGAGGTTAACCTATGACAACATAATACAACAACGATACGACAATACTTATTAATACCATGACAAGATTATGAAGTACTCCTCGGTACGACTCCTGAATTCTATGATGCGATAGTGGTACAGTACAATAACTTTTTCCTACTCGCACACATACATACGTACTTACAGTGACCGTGTTAATTTTTCAATAGCAGGTACAAATATACAGGTTAGTGTTGGTCCCTATTTCCAATGCAATCAAATTATCTCTCGGATAGTAGAGAATGAAAGTTTCGGCAAGTTACACGGACATGACTGATTAATTTTGGGTTCCAATTCCCTACAAGATTACTCCACAAGTACGTGGGCAGAACGGTAAAATTCGGTCTTAGTTTGCGATCAAACCATACTCTATTTGACGGTGGAAAACAGACTTTTCTTGTCTATAATCGTAAGCTAAAATGATGCTAAAGCGGATCACATAAACTTGTCTCATGAATCGCGCGTGGGTCCCGGTAGACGAAGGTTGGGACCGAGTTTTCAATCTTCTCCTAATATAAATTATAGTCTTAATTTACTATGCAGGTTATGCTTGTGATTCGAGTGATAAGCGGTTGGGTTTAGCTCCTAATAGTACCAAAACTAGGGTTACATTTGGCTTGAGAAAGGGCTCGCGGAAAGAACTCTATTTGGTACGAAAATTCAGCTATTATTACAAACGTTCTCTACCCGCCGAAGCGAGTCGGTAAGCGGAGGCCCCGGTTGTCGGTACAATCGTAACCATTTTACTAGCTCCATCTTATTCGAGTTGCATCCTTAGACTGATCGGTCTCTTAGTTTTCGTCCGAGATATTGATTATAACTCTGTAGGGGCTGGAGAAACCTACAATTCGTGATATCTTCCTAATTTACCAACCTTTCCCTACGAAATTTCGCATGGCGGCTGGGCTCGGCCTCCTACATCGATTTCCTAGGACCTGGTCAACGGTTCTCCCAAAAAGGGGTCCGTCGGGCCGAGGCCCGATAGACTCGACATCGCGTCTAGCGACATCGTCGATTCTGCTATCTTAAAAGTTTTCCACTACCATTAAATTTACCAACTCTGGTAAATTTAATATTTCTTTGACGGTGGCAGCGTATAAGAGTCTCGCGACTCCGAAGTAGTCGTGCTACCTTGATGACAATATACAGAGGAAAGCTGAACTATATTGAACATGCGTATCAAAGCTAGACTGCAATCTATCTATGAATATACCTGTGCAAAGAGGAAGTCTATGAATTCTACAGAAAACCTGAGCGGCTTTTGCGCTGCTCGGGATAAATTTTTGTATAACTTTTGAACGGGCCACGGCTTTGCCGGGTTTATTACCTCAAATGGAAGGCCTTACCGGCCTCTATTGGTACAGTAAAAATCAGCGAAGTTCCTGGAGGGAATTTCGGGTTACGAACGGTCAAAGTTTTGGGTGGGTGCAGACCTCTATCGGGCCGCCGGGTTTGTGATTCCGACTGGATAAAGTTTAGTTTTAGGGTGGTGTCCAGTAACTGACATCCCTACGAAGAAACGGCGAGAGTCTCACCAAAATTCCTGGAGAGAATCTTAAAATATTTTGAATCTACCTTTTTCGTGGAATTAGGCCTCTTCAGGGCCGTCGGGTTTGGGGTTCCGATTCGAAATCGGTATGTTTTATACTCCTATTCGTTAGTAGACATTACTACGAAGGAACTGCCAAAATCCTGGAGTAGATCCTAAGATATTTTTATTTTCCTGTTTTGAGGCGGGCGAGCCCCTTCGGGGTCGTCGAGTTTGTGATTCCGACGCGATATTTGAACGTTTTGAATATCAAAACTATGACTCGGATCCTCCGGGAGATCCAGGTAAGATTTTAACCAATTCGCTGTGGTTGTTCACGAGATAAGTCAAATTTTCTACATCGGTGAGCCATCTAGCTCACGGGGCAGTACATCTGCGTATCTGTTGGTGGGTCGATGTAAAACTTTATCCTGGAGTCGGTGCCTATAGTTCTATTATCTCGTTACTAACATTCGGTCAGGTTCCTAAGGTAAATTAGTCCAAACGCATTAATGAACTCCTACTAAGATCTCAAAATCGACGGACGGTTTCACGTCCAAAGAAAACGATAAAACAAGAACAAACTTGCGTAAAGCCATCGGCAAAATACTTGACAAGAGTGAAGTGGCATGTCTGCGGATGATTCGGAGTTCGACTAATAATTTTAAATCAGAAATGTAATTTATTTACCCTCGGTCAGCTCAAAGATCGTCTTCTCAAATCCTAACTCGACTCAGGGAATCATGTAAAATAAGTCTAAGCGCAAGTGTTACGCTTTGTTTGTACCCTAACTCATTGACCGAGGGAGGTTCAGTACGGCTTCGAGGTTTTGATCTAAATGTGTGAATGGCTAACAGTGGCAGTGGATCCGTGGGACAAGCTAGGACGCGCAGGTATATCATGTAAAAGCGAAGTGTGGACAGGGCAGGCAAGATACTATACATCGATGCGTCTACTGTTATGCTATTCAACCTTACGGGCGAACTAATAACTACTTCTACAAGGCAGGACTACTATTCGACTACCCTAACCGCCTCCCTGTTCACACTTACAGTCTTTCTGGTCGATGGTCGACGTGCATCGCGCGCGTCCATCCATCCACGAACCAAAGCGAAAAACCAATCGTTAATATTACATCACCAACAAATGAAAGCACTGGAAAATGAAGAGCGCCAGAGCCGGTCTGCAAACCCACCGAACTCTGCGCTGTCGAAGTCATACTGAACACTGGTGAATTAATGCGTCTCTGCTTTTATACTCCGATTTGAAATTTTGAAATTTTAAATTTAGTGACCGTTAAAGTGCTTACTCAGCACTTTCGGTCCGATTTCTGATCTAATATTACCAGACAAATAAAAATTGTTATCGGCCAAATTCCGATCATTTTTGGGGCCGATTTTATATAAATTTTATACATAATTTAAATGATTTACGACCTATTAATTTCAAATTAGTATAAACTTTTAAGAAATACAATCTTCCAACAACTTCCAATAACTTAATCAGTGCTTATAGCAAACCACATACGAAGCATCCGCACGATGTCCAGCAAACTGCTATCAAAATGGTCTAGTTTAATAAAGTCGCTTCTATGTTTATTAAAACTTAAAATTGAACTAGTACACGGCGGCCACTTTGATATAAACGTTATATTAGTTTAATACTAAGTTTATTCATTAAAGGCGAGATACTTTTCGAGGCTTCTGTCAACAGTTAACTTCCATATAAAGCAACGAAGCGTATACCTGCTTGTTTACTTTGCTATTCAGTGGCCCGGACAGTACTAAATTAACCCCAATATAAAAGAGACTTTAATTTAAAAGCAGCTTCTAGCAAATTCGACTATACCACAGCGGCAGTTTAAGTACCACGTCGCATCTTTTTCTTCAATCCAGATGTTCTAGGAGTCTCTGACGGTTATAGATAAACAATGTCTTATAACGTGCACGGGGCTAGTAGCACTTCAAATCTAAACTATTAAATTTATATAATACTAATTATTAATTCAATATGTGCTTAATCGGCATCGGCGGCTTTTAGTCGGTAAGAAACTTCCACATGCTCGAATTATATATAAATTTTATATATAAATGAAATAGTCCGCAAAAGGCCTAATTAGCTTAAAGCTTCATATTAGTTTAATACTGGTGCGTATTCGCCTTATATAAATATATACATATATATACATACATACACACACACATATATATATATTTATTTATTTATTTATTTATAAATTATACTTAAACGGCTTCAAGAAGAGACGCAGCTTAAGTAAACAAAAGAAAACTAAAAAGGGCAAAGAGGCGAAAAGGAGGGTGCCATCCCATCAGAGATAGTCGAAATATTTAGGAAGTCTCGGATTCGGACTCATCACGTCCGTCCGAGCATATCGATATGTAACAGGACCGTATTCGGTTGGTAGGGAGGAAAATGAGCTCTTGGGGGAGGGTCCATGTCGAATTTTTCAAAAACTAGGGTGTTTTAAACGGTTCCCCGGTGTTCGGGGTACACTTTTCTGGGGTGTTATATACATATTTGGGCTAGTCACGACAAGGGGTTACACGCCGGTCGTGGCGTTATTTTGGGTATTTCCATGCGAAGGGGTATATAAAAGTGGGCACAGTGGGACCGGTCCGGGCTCAAAAGAAAGCCTCGGATATGGGGATCACGATGGTGCTACGTATAAATTTATGTGATTAATATTCGCGGAGTTACATATCTAATTATGTTTTCGGTTATTTGCGTATGTCCTAATCTGCTCATAACTCCGTGGATCAGGGTCGGATCTCCGCGAAACTGATCTCATTCGAAAGACCGTAAAATTCTCTATAATAAATGTTAAGCATTAAATTTTGAAATTCCCAACGGTTCCGGAGTTGTGGACCGGAGCCGATACCTTTAACACCAAATTTTCCTAAATTCTCTAAATTTCGCTTCTTATCTTAACCAGCGAGATTGAACGCTGGTAAATAATATTTCATTTATCTTCACAAATTACCACTGTGTTTCTAAAACTCCAACACTGGTAAACTTGATAACGGGCAGCTTTAATTAAGAATTTCGGGAAATTTGCTCGTTTGCTGTTCGCTTTCGGGCGAACAGCCACCTTTTTGTGGTCTCATTCGTGAGGACGGTCGTGACGGGTCCTCGTCACGGCCAGTCTTTCCTATAAAGATTTGTAACAACTTTCGTGGTCCTACCATTCGGGGTAGGGCAATTCCTACGTCTATACTTATACTGGGTTCAGCGGGGAAGAGTCGTACCGTCCTATATTCCTACGAAATCGCGTATGGCAAGGGTTCGCCATACTCACGTTCGGTACCTATAAAATATCGGTTTACATGCGTAAAAATTTCTAACATTCCTTCTAAAATCATCCCAAATAGGTTATACTCAATCAGCTGTACCTCTAACCTAGAAATTACAAAAATTACAACAAGGTATGACAAACAGAGTACGTAAAATCATGGTAAAATGCAGGCGCTTTTATGGCCTGATCAACCCAATAAAAGTACAATTATAGCACAACATGATCATAAAACGGTATACAATGGTAACAATAGGGCGGCGCTTTTATGGCCTCACATTATAACAACGAACGGTATGAATATAATATAGCATTCATAAACAAATGGTTAACAAAGATCATCCCAATCAAGCGGCTGAATCGTGTACCTGAAAATACATATACGAGCAGCAGCAACGGTTCCAACGGTACACAATTATGTGATATGATCAAGATATATGCACAGCAAACAAGTGCCTTTATGGCCATCAAAAGTATAACAAGAGTGATGTTAATAGTACGCAATTCAAGTATATATATATAGAAGATATATATATATAGTATAGAAGTAATATAGAAGTATATATATATATATATATATATATATATATATATAGAAGACGCTTCAACTGAGCTGCAGCCGCACTGGAATTAAAGTGTACTGGCGTCATAAGAGGCTAAAATGTAGTTGTCGGTGTATCGCTAACCTCGGATGATTCACGTTCGTGCTCGAAACAACAACATCCATTCTCGCTCACGTAGTCCAGGTGGTAACTGCAGGCGTTTTCCATCACGGTGTAGGACCGATCATTATCATTTATGGTGGCGTAGCTAGGTTCATATGTACTTCCTATGCTCAACGAAGGTATGTGGTTTTTGGTGATTCATGTTCCAGTCCGTAGGAAATCTGCACATCTTGTTGAAGAGCATTAGCCTCTAACGATTCCTGTTCGAACACAGGCCTCAAATCACCGAGTGTAACACTTAGTGGAGTGGACATAATAACTGGTACAACTGGACGACCAGTGGGTGTCATATCTTGTTGAGTCTACGGATTGCTAAGCATGGCGTCGACTGGTTTGAACGCACTGTCTATCGGATCCATATTAAAGGGGAACAGGCCTGATTTCGCAAAACCTTTTACTGCCTTTTCCGCCGTAACACTACTATTCCATATTTGTGCAAATATTTGGCAAAATTCTCGGTGAACAATAAGCTTTCTGGGATTTTTCGCGTGAAACTGCTGACACTGGGCTGCCCACGACTTTTAATACTACTTGACTACTGTAATTATGGACGATCAGAACAATTCTATTGTATGAATCCTCTCTTAGCGAATGCCTTGCAAAGTGAGGAAGAAATTTGTTTTTGAAGATGTCAGTATCGATACAACCACTTTTGTTGTTGACGACAATTTCCGTGTTAGGTGGGCTAGCCTCAATTAAATCAGGCTGAGAACGCATCGAAGGCATTATTATAAAACAGTGGAATATAATACCCTGCAGCGTTACAAGCGAAAACCACAATGTGGTTCGCGCCGTTTTCCGCAGATACAAACATTGGAACGCTCTTGGTACCTTCACGAGCAAGCACTTTTCCATGTTCACAGGGCACTATGTTAAACCCCGTTTCGTCAGCTTTGTTAATTTTATGCGGTTTATCTACCATAGTCCAATTTTGCAACAATGTTTTTAAATCCTCGAAGTATTTTGTAATTGTGGGTTTCTCCATTCATTAAGAATGTTATTCGCTTTACAGTAATCAAACCCCAGTACCCTTCAAGTTCATCGAAATTCACTGCTTCTTTACCTGTATTTTCTGATGTCGTGCGTTATAATAACCTGAGAATGCAAAATGCCAAGTATTTTAAGCCCTAGTGTAACAAATTGTAACAGTATTGTAGTATTAAACCTGCTGACGGATTAGTCAAAACTGACGGCATTACCCGAAATGTCAGAAATTTTAAACACAAGTTTAGCCTAGAGCTCCAGCGTTTCGACAGTTATTCCCTTAGTTTTGACACATAAAAGTAATCTACAGAGCTGGGGGAAACAATGCTTTGGGCAAGTTTTCGGGCAGCAAAAATAGCGATCTAACCAAAACATCTTAGTACTTTTGTTACGTTTTCATTAAAATGGTTGAATTAGTCACGTAACTAATATCACATTGAATAAAACCTTATGTCATTTAGCAGCATAATAAATCTTTAGCCTAGTTATATAATGTTTTTGTTTTGACGTGTGTCGATAATAAGTGCAGCAAATCCAGCCCAGAAATAAAGAAGTGACGGGATTACCCGAGTCTACTGTATAATTCTCAATTCTGAGCGGATGCATGAAAGGACTAATACATCATGCTAGAATACATACATACCCACAATAGTTTCGTTGGTGCATATGGCAAACAGTTTTAAACAATTGGCAACATCTGTTTGTCATATGTACTAGGACCAGTTCTGGCCCTAAGGGATCCCAGCTGCACCACTGTTTTCTTAGCGTGTGGTGCCCGGACAACCCCGGCTTCCACGACTCCCCGGTGATCTATGCGATGACCTAAGGGAACCGCTTAGCTTAGCAGGCTGCCGGCGGGTTAACCAGGGTGTTCGGCCTGGCCCCTATATTGGCCCACGTGTCTAATGGTATGAGGGTCCCCCGAGGGAGAGTCAACCCCTAAGCCTGCTCACAGGTAATAAGGCTGACTCGCCTTTCCCTCATATTACACTTAATTCCCTAAGCGGGGTTCTCTGATCCTAGTGTAGCCTGTGTAAAATTCCCCATTTAGCCGGGCCTAAATGTAGAATCCTAAAGACTAGTGGGTGTACGGTCATGATCACAACAGCACCACAGTTGTGGATGTGGCTCCTTACGACATTCCCTGCTCTACTCCTGGCAGACTTAACCTAATACCTAAAACAACACCCGGGCACTGAGGCGAGGGCGCCAGTCCCTTGTAATCAAAGCTTGGACCTAAAGATCAGTGGAAGTTCCAGTATTACGAGGGGATTAGTGTCTAGCTCTAAAGCTCGTGCGGGCGGTGCCAGGGAACAAACCATTCGACGAGATGGCTGGCGGTGCAGGTTGCGACAGAGGAAACTTCTTGACAGTTCAGGTGTACATCAGCGCTATGCGGGTTGTAACGAGGGAGAATGTTTAGCACTTAAGCGGCGAATTGCGCAAGGCTCGCGCTAGCGAAGCTCAGCTGAAAAAAGGGTGGGCAACATTGATCACTCTCGATTCTCTACGGCACTGGATTTGCCTTTACTTATTGTCTGATCGCCATTGGAACTTTAAATTCTCTAGGAAACGTGATTCATTAACCAAGTGTAGCGAGCTGCTTCAGAAAATTAACCACGGTTCAGCTGGTTTACTATTTGAACCACATTTTATATTTGGCACATTCCACAAATATGAACACCACGCAATCGGGGTGCACTACCAATTATGTACAGCATTCATATTATGTTGTAACAAAAATTTCACTGGGGTACCCTACAAGATACCCCGATAAGCAGATATTTTTCATTTTGACAACGGTATCCTCAGACGATAGCCGGTTGATTCGAGCTCACCATTTATTGAAAATGCAGATGATTCCCCGGGGACATTCCGCTATCGCACCCTTTTTATTTCAATTACTGCTTGCCCAACGAACCGCTATGAACCTTGCTTCCCCTGTACCGACATTCTCAACGAAAACCGGGCTGACAGCTCATAACTTTTATGCGTGCGCGACCGAGGCTGGAGCGGCCCGCGAACGATTCGAATAATTTGAAATTCGCTCCCAGAGAGCCCGGGAATGGGTGCCGACGTGAATTTTCCCCGTAGTTGCACGGTTAGAAAACCCACGTCCCACCAAAACTCAGTACATTTTCGTTCACCGCCAGCTCCAGCCCCTGCCTTGTTCTCTGCTCAGCTAGTGAGCTTCTGAAAAAAAACTTTTGTCACGTTCTGGTCCGCAGTCGTCTGCATCGCATGCTAATAGGAGACAGAAAAAACCAGCGAACGAATGGGGATTCGACGCTGCTGTTCGATTTCAGACAACCGGGGACAACTCGTGTCACCTGGAGATGCAGACGGCCACGTCCTTAGTATCACTCCTATTATCACCTAGGAAATTTTGTTGAACTTTTTAAAACGGCTCACTATCGCTTGCCTTAGGATACCAAATTTTACTTACTAAGTTTGCCTCAACTAGAAATTTTGCTCGACATGATCTATCCTAGATTACAAGTTTTTTGGTCACCCCTCGGACCTGTAAACGAAAAGGAAACGCCCGAGGAGCGGGGAACCAGTCGAAACATGAACAAGTGAAATTTAAAACGATTTTCTTTGCGCTTTGCGAATTTCGGCGGGGTCCGACCTTTACGGGCGCGCGGAGCATCCTTCCGACGCTCCAACGTCCGCAAAGGGCGACCCTTGCGTGGTCGTGAAAATCCTAATCCCAGGGGCTCTCCACCGTAGGGGTACGGCGAGAAACCAACCCTGGTAAGTCCAAAAACAAAATAAGACGAAAACGTAGTAGACCTATAATTCTCAAATGGCGACAACCGCCAAAGCTAAAACCCTAAGTCTCGACTGGCTCCGATCGGGGAATCGGGCAGTCTCTTTTATACCTAGCTTAAACCCCCCCTTCTCTCTCTGCTCTGTGTTCCCTAGCTCTCAACTTCGCACAAAAACTTTAACTTGGAAACTTTTGAAATTGCCGCCGCAAATATACAACAACACAATAAGAAAAATATCAGGCTCGTCCACACAAACGGCAACCAACAGCCTATAACATCGGCAAACCACAATAGCAATGATACGTACATTACACTAGCCAAGCTCGTGTCGCTTTGGTTGATCTATGGGCAAAACATTGTACAGTGGCCGAAGAGTGCCAATAATTGGCGTAAACAACCTAAACCTCGCGCTGGTCGGCGCAAGGCTTACAATTTTGGTTAAATATATCAGCGCTTCAGGCGCTTATTTATATGTTAATATTTTGTTATTTTTATTCATATTTCAGGAACGGGAAATAGTAGGCGACCGGGGGCGGGATCATATCCATGCCCTGGAAGGTCGCCTACTGATGAGAACCCCAAAAGCTAAGTAATTCCCTTAGGAGGCCCGTAAAATGCAGTTAAATGCGTGCACGATAGGAAAATTTGGGTCCCAATTGAGTTATGGGGGTCCCGTGAAGATCCGTTGGGGCGGATGGCCCCCGGGTTTCAGTGAGATGGTTAGTATAGGGCCCAAGTAAAGTACAGAGCTCTAGAAACCGGAAAGTTTTGGTTTGAGATGTAATGCTTTAGGGCCCTAAAGTTTGAGAGTTTAAACGCGGGATCGGGGTCCATAAGTATTTACGGGTTGGGAGTAAGTTGACCAGAAGGAACAATTTTGAAGCCTTAAAGATCCCTTATCACGATATTATCACCCCTTTTTGCCTAAACATTAGAACTACCCCGAAATTTCCAAAATTCGTACACCCCATGGAAAATGAACTTCTCCTACGCTGCGTCAATTTTATGAAATCCTTCGTTACGTATCCAAATCTTTCACACAATATATCTGTACGTGTCATAACTTCCAGTCTCCTGCGTGTCAGGACAGATCCCCGAAGTTCGAATTTAAAAGAAAAACCCCCTTTTGAACTTTGATAAAGATCCTGCACTGTACTTTGGTCCATCCTGACACACAGGGGCATATACAATTTTCATTGCACAAATCGGCAACAAATACAATATGTTTATTTTAGGCAAGGATGCGTACCGGAATCGACCCTGGGGCGCTTAATTAGCAAAATTTGTTAAGTCTGAACGGTGATAGAATCGTGAGATCTTTCCCCTGGTCCCCGGCCGATCCGGCGACGCATCCGTGCCAACTCCCAATACGCATCAATTATACGATAGTACATCAATATTGTACACAACATAATTGTAGTCCTGGGATCGATCGGATACCTCTGCAGTAGAATTTTGATTCACTTTTAGGTGCGAAATCACCCGCACACCTCGGGCTGATGGAACGTGATCATACATTTGCGCAACACAATACAGTATTTATTTTATTCCATACAATGATAAATGACACAGCAATGGATCCATGGATCACGCTCCACCGGTATCCGATCGCCCTTTATCCACTAAATCTTGAGGCCTCTGGCCTGATTTTGAGTATTTTTTGATTCGGGGTGAAAACTCGGCCTGTTACATCTCTTAAAATTTTTTGGATTTTATAGACTCCTTACTTATGGGAGTAAGTTAAATTTGTTGAGATATGGAAAGAAAGTGAAAATTTTGCATGATTAGTTCCATGTGATGTACAGCCCTTGATATCCATTTAGTAAAATTGGCATAAAATTTAAAATTTTAGCCCATTTGAGCTTAAAATTACGCTAAATTTCGAAAGTTTTCCGAAAAGTTTCCCAAAAGATTCCCAAAAATTTGTTAAAAGTTGCTGAAACGAGGGACGATCAAACTGTTTGGTTATCACCAAAACGCGTCCCTTCTCCCTTTATTTTCGGCAATTTTGGAAGTTTTCCCTTATGGCCTGTTATATTTTATGATAGTTAGTCTTACTTTGAGTCTTTGAAAATATTTTCCTGACATTTATCCATTGTTAGTGCAATCAATATACTGTTCCTTGGCACACATAATATGAATCGTCCATATATACAGTTGAATATTATTATGATATTTAGCACGCACCTCCAGAGTTCTGGACAGGGTTGGTCCCATGCCCTAGATTCAAGGAACACCCAGGAAAAGGTCCGGCCGCCGGGGTGCCAAATCCCAGAAGTTCCCATTATTTGATATTTCGGTGATTTTGCTGGATAATTTCTAATTGAGTTCTACTCAGTTCGCTCTACTGTTGGTAATAGATGTTATTACAGTCGGGTTATTTGGGAGCTATTTATGATGCTCATGGTATTTAGTCTGATTTCTCTAGTTTGCATTGGAGTTACACTTCATTCGCTCTAATTTAAGTAACAAACTTTCCTATCGTTAAGTCATTCAAAAATGATTTGTTCCGTTCACGATACATAGTTTGGTAACTTGCGGTTCTTATCCTATTTTGCTTGCTTTGCGCGGTCCTATTGGTTATTCGCTGCCGATCAGGCCTTATTTACGCGAGATACGGCGCATCATTTCTCGCCCTACTTGTTCCAGTTATGCTTATCCTCCACCTAGATTTTCTAAATTGCTCGCACGCTGACTCCTACTTCTTTGATGGTCCACGCTTTATGTTCCTTTTTACGCTTGCCTACCGCGTTAAACGTCCGAGTTCGGTATCGCGCACCAATTGGCCGACCCACTCCCGCAAATTGCGCAAGCAGTACCTGGAGACCATTGCTCCTCGAACTGTGGGCGCTCTTGCCATTCCATGTGCGGCTCATCTCGTTCCCAGGCGTCAGCGGCGTTAAAAGCGACTGGCCAATTCGGGATGTAGACGTTGTGAAACGCGTCATGCTGTTGCCGATGGTTGGCGACTATCCGCTTAAATTCGACCGTCCAAGACATTGCGTCTTGGTTAGTCGCAGCCCATCGGGGTATCGGCGGTGCGACAATAACAGGTGTCCGTGCTGGTGCTGGCCGCGATAGCATCCCCAGGTGGCGCTTGATCTTCTTGAAGGCTTCATTCGGGTTGGTCGCATGGAGCTGCTCCAGTTGCGCCTTCCGGTAGATGTATTGGTAGCCTCCAAGTAAGACAACACATTTGGTTAGCGGCGTTAGGACAGCGCTGGCAAGTTGGATCATGCGTACTAGCCTGGTGCCAGGCCATGCGCAGACTAACCATTTGTTGTCATTGGCCATTTCTAACAACGGCAGCGGGAGCGCGTCGCCCATGATGATGACGTGCGGCCAGCAAGCATATCCAGAGGTGAGGTACTCACGCACCTCCTCTAACAGCCGCCCCATGACATTGTGGCAATGCCTGGGTTGTTCGCCTTGCCGCAGTTGTTGGATTGTACGTCCGACGCCCCAGAAGGTATCGGTGGTTACCTCCAGGAGCGGTCGGCTGCCCGTGAGCTGCAGGATCCGTGCGTAGCTGGGAATGCTGAATTTACGGATCAATATTGGCCGCATTATGTGTTCCAGCAACGGTTTGAGCCGGGCGCTCGTAATGTTGTCGACCAGTTTGTCCTTGAGCGCCCGGGCTCTCGCCTTTATTTGCTGTGGCGTCCCGACCATGTCCATGAGTTCCTTAGCTGCCTCCATCAGGCCGAGTACGAGCAGCACTCTTACCTGGTAATGTTGTTCGACGGTTGGAGCCGTCGTACCGTCGTGGTGAAAGGGCGTCGCTGCCTCGTGCATGTTGGATAGCTCCGGCCACTCGGTGCTGTGAGACAGGAAGGGGACGTACGGCTGTGTCAGGTCAACATGGTACGTTGGGATGCTGGGCAGGCGGTACGTTGTTGCTTCGGGCGGGGCGTAGGGCCCAGTTGTTGACAATCGTCGGGCTGGACCGCCTTCGGACCGTCTGGTGTCGTTGCCATTGCGTTGCTGAACGCTATGGCCCAGTTGGCTATCACTGCGTCGCCGAACGCTGTTGTCGTCCCGGTCGGGTTCACCGCGTTGCCGAACGCTGTTGTCCATCTGTAATAATATAACCTTTATAGGTTTCATCCTTCTTTACAACAGTTGGTTTGCGCCACGCATACTAGTGCAACTAAATACTAAAACTGAGTGATTTCTACCTCTACTCTTGATTTTCTTGCGCGTGTCCGCAGACGGAATTCCCTATGCCCTAAAGGGTTGCGTTTTCTACAGCTCTAGGGTGTTTTATGACTCTTCACTGGTTACCTGCTTCCTTTGGCTGGAGGTACCTACTGCAAACAAGTTCCCTTCTAAGTCCTATTCTTCTTCTTCTTCTTCGTCGCCCCTGCGTTGTTCGCCGAGGCGAAAGAGTCCGGTACAACGAACGTAGTGGCCTACCCAGTTGACCAGCTCTTGATGGTAGGCGGGCGCCACCACTGGCTCGGTCCACCGCTGGCGATCCTCACCCCGGTTGAACGGTCCGACCGTATCCCAGGCTTCGGGTGCCATTAAGGGTGTCGACCACGTAGGCATAATGACGTTTCGGAGCGCTTGGTGGTCCTCGGTGAGGCGCAGTTTCCGTGTACGCAACTCCGTCGCCCAGGCCTCGCTCGTGTAATTGAGCGCGTTCCATTGCGGTGGCGGCGGAGCGATGTAAACGGCCGCATTTTCTCGGAGGCTCCGTTCGAGCACCTCCAACTTCCGCTTAATGCGCTTGATGAACGCACTGGGTGAGTAAACCTTTTGGCCCGTCTGCCATAGATTGCCATAGCCGCCGACGATGATCACGCAGTCCGTTTGCGGCGTGACGAACGCGTTGGCCCATTGTATCAACTCGGCCATTTCCATGCGCGGCCAAGCGAACACCAGCCAGTTGTGCCGGTCGGCGATGTTGAGCAGGGGCAACGCTTGTTCGTCGCCCACAACGATGACTTGGGGCCATCGAACGAGTCCGTCCCGATGATAGGCTAGGATTTCTTCGAGCAGACGACCCGTCACGTTGTGGAACGTGCGGCCACAACAACAGTCAATGTGGATGGCGCCGGTTCCCCAGAAGTCGTCGAGTGAGGCGTTAAATAGTAGCCGGTCGCCGGTGGCCTCCAACTCCACCGCATACTCGATCATGCTGAATTTGGCCAGCAGTATTGGGCGCATGATATGCGGGTAGTAGGACTTCAGCATGTGTCGCCTCTTTATCGGTAGCCAACGGTGGAGTGCGATGCTGCGGAGTTGCAGTTCGGTTGGACTGATGTCCGCTTCGGCTAACTCCTTTGCGGCGTTGTTGAAACCCACCAACTCTAGTACACCGAGATGGAAATGCTCGGACGCACTGGACAAACGCAGCCCGTTATGTTCGAACTTGCCGAGCGTCGTTGTCTCGTTGGCGAGCATTGGCCGGTGAGCCCCTTTGGAGGCGAAATTCTCCCCGCGCAATCCTTGTGGAGCATGATAAAGAGGTACCGTTGGATAGACTGTGTACCGCCACAGACCATCGGTACGTGCTGAACGCCTTTTGGTATCATCGGCATCCGAACGTCGTTGGTGCTGTAGCTCCGTCGCATCTGTAATGGATATACTGGGAATAAGTTTGAATGAAAAGATAATCCTGTTTACCTGTGCATATATTCCTGATCCCCTCTTTTACTCCCCTTTTTTGTTGGCCTGTCGTGCTTGCTTGTGTGGAGGTACGTGCGAGTGTGGTTAGGATTAGTCCACCCATAGGTCAGGATCGTCAGAGTCAGACTCCTCGTATGGTGGTGGTCGGGGCTTTCGTTGTCGCCAAACTGCAGGGTGTAATTCCTGGCTGGAAGGATATCGGGGAAATGAGGTCGGTGGCTGGGTCCCACCTGGCGAGCATCCTTCCATTAAAAGTTGTCGTGGGGTTGGTGTTGGTGCACTTGTCATTGAAGTGGTGACAGTGGTGGATTGCGCGCGCGTAATGGAGGCTAGTCTGGTTGACATTCCTGCTGCTTCAGTGAGGGTTGTTCCAGGTTCCTGGAAAGTTACGCGTCTATGTCTACGTAAGGAGTCTCCTACATCTTCGTCTGACGCTGCGCCGAATGGCCTAAAGACCCGATCCCTGGCCTGGCGATGTAGTAAATGTCTGGTTGGGACAGTCGCATGGGTAGTGCTAAGGCGTATTGTCTCAGAGGGTGTGGTGGCAGCGGTAGTTGGGCGTACCAGCTCAGTGATGGTCACCGTGGATGGTCCTGGCTGGTCAGTAGTACCAAATTCTATGGTCGAACCTCCTCGTGCTGATGTACCTTGTTTCCGTTGCGTGGCCCGTCCGACAAGTGCCTTTCCTCGTTCTTCTGTCGATGCTCGTGTGCGGGAAGGGGTACCTAAAGTTACAGCATGAACGATTCCCATTCGAGGTGCTGGTGGTTCGCTGCTCGATTCCGCAAGTGTAAATTCACTTAGCGAGTCGGAGGTCCCCGGGTGCGTAGTAGGTGTTCTGGAGCTACTACTGGATGTCTCTTGTCCTGCTCGATCGCGTCGTTCAGCTGAAGAGGGCTCTTGTGATGTCTGACTAGTTAGTTCGTCGTCTGCCTCAGCTGCTCTCACGTCCGTCGTGGTACCTTCGCCAGAGGTTTCCGATAGGTAGCTAGACAGTGGTGACCCCGGTGGTTGAGTAAAGGCCACCTCGCGGAAAACATATTGATGGGGAGACATAGGGCTGTCGGCAGCTACTGGTGGAGCGCTGTAAGGACGTATTGTCGTATAGTCTCCTACAGTTTGAGTTGACATATCCATTGGTACCCGCAGCCGTGATGCCATGATGTGCGGGTCGTACCTGGGGTCCCGCGACAAAGCATCGGCATTGCCGTTCTCTTTACCTGGCCTATATAGTATTTCAAATCCCCCAAATTCAAGTAGTAGCTCACTGCGCCACTGAGATAAGCGTGAATTTCTAGGCGGTTTGTCAAATAGAGCCTTGAGCGGCTTGTGATCAGTTTCTACATGGAATTTGTGTCCTACGAGGTAATGCTTAAAGTGTTGCGCTGCCCATCTGATCGCGAGAGCTTCGGCCTCAATTGCGGGGTAACGGCGTTGGTAATCTAGTAGAGCTTTGCTTGCATATGCAATGGGTTTGAGGCCTTGTTTAGTTTTCTGCGAGAGCACTGCGCCCATTGCGTATCCTGAAGCGTCCGTTTGCAGGATGAATGGTTGCGTGAAATCGGGGTGTATTAATACGGGTTCATCTAATAGCGCCTGTTTTAGCTTCTTAAAAGTGCCCCCGCACTTAGGAGTCCACTTAAATACTGCATCCTTGCGTTTTAGTTCGTTTAGTGGTTCGCATATATCTGAGTAGCTCGGTGTAAATTTGTGATAATAACCTACCAGTCCCGGGAAACTTTGAAGCTGCTTCAATGTCTCCGGGCGTTTGAATTCCTCAATTGCTATTGCCTTTTATGTGTCTGGTTTTACGCCTTCTGTACTAATAATGTGTCCTAAATATTTTAAGCTACCTCGGCCAAAGTGACATTTCGACGGCTTTAATTTCAAATTGGCTCTGCGGAAGCGGTCGAAAACCCTGATTAGGTCAGTTAAGTGGTCTTCGAACGTTGGCGAAAATACTAATATGTCGTCGATGTAAATCAAACATTTCTCCCACTCTAACGCCTTCAAAATCATGGACATGCAACGTTGGAAAGCTCCTGGGGATGAATTTAAACCAAACGGTAAGACATTGTATTCGTATTGTCCATGCACCGTTACGAAAGAGGTTTTGTCCTTAGTTTCTGGGTCTAATTCTCGGTGCCAGAAACCCTTATTTAGGTCTAAGCTGGACATTAATTTAGTATTCCTGAGGCATCCCAAAATATCATCTATTCTAGGTAATGGATATGCGTCCTGCTCTGCTACAGTGTTTACCTTCCGAAAGTCCACACAGAGTCGGAGTGAGCCGTCACACTTGGTTACGTACACTATCGGTGATCCCCAAGGCGAGCTGGATGGTGATATTAGTCCCGCATCTAGCATACTGTTGAGTTCCTCCCTGAGCGGTTTGCGTAAAGAGTGCGCTAATCGATACGGTGCTTGCTTGATTGGCTTAGCACCTCCGGTCTCTATGCGGTGCCTATGTTTTGTGTAACGTCCTAAATCGAAATCGTGCGTGCTGAACACATCTGCGTTCTCGGCAATTGCGGCTTTCAATTGTTTTAGCTCAAACGGGGACAATAGGGTCTTATCAAAATCTATTTTACTCAAGACCGTTTGAGCTCTTTCGTGGTCAATTGACCGTTTTCCTGCCTCTATGTGTTGGATGATCCTTTCAGAGTGCGCAGTAATATTATTTAATTGCTTGGCCGGTTTGTGTTCCTCATACCGGATCAAATTTTTGTTTGTGTCTTTCAAGAACTGCACGTTGGGGTTCATCATTACTTCAATGTGGCCTATCGTTTGTCCGGCATAAATGGTGACCGGTGTGTTTCCGAAGTTAATTACTGCGATTGGTATGATTCTTTGACTTCGCAACACTAATGCGTGTGCCATTGCGATATCAACCATTTCTGGGGCGGGCACAAATAGTGCTGGTCCTACACCTGTTTCAGCTATTTCGGGAATCGCATTAATGAACGTTTCGGTGTTTGGTTCTATTGTAGTGAGCTTGCGACACATTACTGCTATTAGTGGTGGGTCGTAGCGCTCTAGACCTGCAAAAGATATCTTAGCCTCTTCCTCATCCACCGCTATTTCTAAGCAACGTTCGAACTTGCCGAGCGTCGTTGTCTCGTTGGCGAGCATTGGCCGGTGAGCCCCTTTGGAGGCGAAATTCTCCCCGCGCAATCCTTGTGGAGCATGATAAAGAGGTACCGTTGGATAGACTGGGTACCGCCACAGACCATCGGTACGTGCTGAACGCCTTTTGGTATCAGCGGCATCCGAACGTCGTTGGTGCTGTAGCTCCGTCGCATCTGTAATGGATATACTGGGAATAAGTTTGAATGAAAAGATAATCCTGTTTACCTGTGCATATATTCCTGATCCCCTCTTTTACTCCCCTTTATTGTTGGCCTGTCGTGCTTGCTTGTGTGGAGGTACGTGCGAGTGTGGTTAGGATTAGTCCACCCATACGTCAGGATCGTCCGAGTCAGACTCCTCGTATGGTGGTGGTCGGGGCTTTCGTTGTCGCCAAACTGCAGGGTGCAATTCCTGGCTGGAAGGATATCGGGGAAATGAGGTCGGTGGCTGGGTCCCACCTGGCGAGCATCCTTCCATTAAAAGTTGTCGTGGGGTTGGTGTTGGTGCACTTGTCATTGAAGTGGTGACAGTGGTGGATTGCGCGCGCGTAATGGAAGCTAGTCTGGTTGACATTCCTGCTGCTTCAGTGAGGGTTGTTCCAGGTTCCTGGAAAGTTACGCGTCTATGTCTACGTAAGGAGTCTCCTACATCTTCGTCTGACGCTGCGCCGAATGGCCTAAAGACCCGATCCCTGGCCTGGCGATGTAGTAAATGTCTGGTTGGGACAGTCGCATGGGTAGTGCTAAGGCGTATTGTCTCAGAGGGTGTGGTGACAGCGGTAGTTGGGCGTACCAGCTCAGTGATGGTCACCGTGGATGGTCCTGGCTGGTCAGTAGTACCAAATTCTATGGTCGAACCTCCTCGTGCTGATGTACCTTGTTTCCGTTGCGTGGCCCGTCCGACAAGTGCCTTTCCTCGTTCTTCTGTCGATGCTCGTGTGCGGGAAGGGGTACCTAAAGTTACAGCATGAACGATTCCCATTCGAGGTGCTGGTGGTTCGCTGCTCGAATCCGCAAGTGTAAATTCACTTAGCGAGTCAGAGGTCCCCGGGTGCGTAGTAGGTGTTCTGGAGCTACTACTGGATGTCTCTTGTCCTGCTCGATCGCGTCGTTCAGCTGAAGAGGGCTCTTGTGATGTCTGACTAGTTAGTTCGTCGTCTGCCTCAGCTGCTCTCACGTCCGTCGTGGTACCTTCGCCAGAGGTTTCCGATAGGTAGCTAGACAGTGGTGACCCCGGTGGTTGAGTAAAGGCCACCTCGCGGAAAACATATTGATGGGGAGACATAGGGCTGTCGGCAGCTACTGGTGGAGCGCTGTAAGGACGTATTGTCGTATAGTCTCCTACAGTTTGAGTTGACATATCCATTGGTACCCGCAGCCGTGATGCCATGATGTGCGGGTCGTACCTGGGGTCCCGCGACAAAGCATCGGCATTGCCGTTCTCTTTACCTGGCCTATATAGTATTTCAAATCCCCCAAATTCAAGTAGTAGCTCACTGCGCCACTGAGATAAGCGTGAATTTCTAGGCGGTTTGTCAAATAGAGCCTTGAGCGGCTTGTGATCAGTTTCTACATGGAATTTGTGTCCTACGAGGTAATGCTTAAAGTGTTGCGCTGCCCATCTGATCGCGAGAGCTTCGGCCTCAATTGCGGGGTAACGGCGTTGGTAATCTAGTAGAGCTTTGCTTGCATATGCAATGGGTTTGAGGCCTTGTTTAGTTTTCTGCGAGAGCACTGCGCCCATTGCGTATCCTGAAGCGTCCGTTTGCAGGATGAATGGTTGCGTGAAATCGGGGTGTATTAATACGGGTTCATCTAATAGCGCCTGTTTTAGCTTCTTAAAAGTGCCCCCGCACTTAGGAGTCCACTTAAATACTGCATCCTTGCGTTTTAGTTCGTTTAGTGGTTCGCATATATCTGAGTAGCTCGGTGTAAATTTGTGATAATAACCTACCAGTCCCAGGAAACTTTGAAGCTGCTTCAATGTCTCCGGGCGTTTGAATTCCTCAATTGCTATTGCCTTTTATGTGTCTGGTTTTACGCCTTCTGTACTAATAATGTGTCCTAAATATTTTAAGCTACCTCGGCCAAAGTGACATTTCGACGGCTTTAATTTCAAATTGGCTCTGCGGAAGCGGTCGAAAACCCTGATTAGGTCAGTTAAGTGGTCTTCGAACGTTGGCGAAAATACTAATATGTCGTCGATGTAAATCAAACATTTCTCCCACTCTAACGCCTTCAAAATCATGGACATGCAACGTTGGAAAGCTCCTGGGGATGAATTTAAACCAAACGGTAAGACATTGTATTCGTATTCTCCATGCACCGTTACGAAAGAGGTTTTGTCCTTAGTTTCTGGGTCTAATTCTCGGTGCCAGAAACCCTTATTTAGGTCTAAGCTGGACATTAATTTAGTATTCCTGAGGCATCCCAAAATATCATCTATTCTAGGTAATGGATATGCGTCCTGCTCTGCTACAGTGTTTACCTTCCGAAAGTCCACACAGAGTCGGAGTGAGCCGTCACACTTGGTTACGTACACTATCGGTGATCCCCAAGGCGAGCTGGATGGTGATATTAGTCCCGCATCTAGCATACTGTTGAGTTCCTCCCTGAGCGGTTCGCGTAAAGAGTGCGCTAATCGATACGGTGCTTGCTTGATTGGCTTAGCATCTCCGGTCTCTATGCGGTGCCTATGTTCTGTGTAACGTCCTAAATCGAAATCGTGCGTGCTGAACACATCTGCGTTCTCGGCAATTGCGGCTTTCAATTGTTTTAGCTCAAACGGGGACAATAGGGTCTTATCAAAATCTATTTTACTCAAGACCGTTTGAGCTCTTTCGTGGTCAATTGACCGTTTTCCTGCCTCTATGTGTTGGATGATCCTTTCAGAGTGCGCAGTAATATTATTTAATTGCTTGGCCGGTTTGTGTTCCTCATACCGGATCAAATTTTTGTTTGTGTCTTTCAAGAACTGCACGTTGGGGTTCATCATTACCTCAATGTGGCCTATCGTTTGTCCGGCATAAATGGTGACCGGTGTGTTTCCGAAGTTAATTACTGCGATTGGTATGATTCTTTGACTTCGCAACACTAATGCGTGTGCCATTGCGATATCAACCATTTCTGGGGCGGGCACAAATAGTGCTGGTCCTACACCTGTTTCAGCTATTTCGGGAATCGCATTAATGAACGTTTCGGTGTTTGGTTCTATTGTAGTGAGCTTGCGACACATTACTGCTATTAGTGGTGGGTCGTAGCGCTCTAGACCTGCAAAAGATATCTTAGCCTCTTCCTCATCCACCGCTATTTCTAAGCAACGTTCGAACTTGCCGAGCGTCGTTGTCTCGTTGGCGAGCATTGGCCGGTGAGCCCCTTTGGAGGCGAAATTCTCCCCGCGCAATCCTTGTGGAGCATGATAAAGAGGTACCGTTGGATAGACTGGGTACCGCCACAGACCATCGGTACGTGCTGAACGCCTTTTGGTATCAGCGGCATCCGAACGTCGTTGGTGCTGTAGCTCCGTCGCATCTGTAATGGATATACTGGGAATAAGTTTGAATGAAAAGATAATCCTGTTTACCTGTGCATATATTCCTGATCCCCTCTTTTACTCCCCTTTATTGTTGGCCTGTCGTGCTTGCTTGTGTGGAGGTACGTGCGAGTGTGGTTAGGATTAGTCCACCCATACGTCAGGATCGTCCGAGTCAGACTCCTCGTATGGTGGTGGTCGGGGCTTTCGTTGTCGCCAAACTGCAGGGTGCAATTCCTGGCTGGAAGGATATCGGGGAAATGAGGTCGGTGGCTGGGTCCCACCTGGCGAGCATCCTTCCATTAAAAGTTGTCGTGGGGTTGGTGTTGGTGCACTTGTCATTGAAGTGGTGACAGTGGTGGATTGCGCGCGCGTAATGGAAGCTAGTCTGGTTGACATTCCTGCTGCTTCAGTGAGGGTTGTTCCAGGTTCCTGGAAAGTTACGCGTCTATGTCTACGTAAGGAGTCTCCTACATCTTCGTCTGACGCTGCGCCGAATGGCCTAAAGACCCGATCCCTGGCCTGGCGATGTAGTAAATGTCTGGTTGGGACAGTCGCATGGGTAGTGCTAAGGCGTATTGTCTCAGAGGGTGTGGTGGCAGCGGTAGTTGGGCGTACCAGCTCAGTGATGGTCACCGTGGATGGTCCTGGCTGGTCAGTAGTACCAAATTCTATGGTCGAACCTCCTCGTGCTGATGTACCTTGTTTCCGTTGCGTGGCCCGTCCGACAAGTGCCTTTCCTCGTTCTTCTGTCGATGCTCGTGTGCGGGAAGGGGTACCTAAAGTTACAGCATGAACGATTCCCATTCGAGGTGCTGGTGGTTCGCTGCTCGATTCCGCAAGTGTAAATTCACTTAGCGAGTCGGAGGTCCCCGGGTGCGTAGTAGGTGTTCTGGAGCTACTACTGGATGTCTCTTGTCCTGCTCGATCGCGTCGTTCAGCTGAAGAGGGCTCTTGTGATGTCTGACTAGTTAGTTCGTCGTCTGCCTCAGCTGCTCTCACGTCCGTCGTGGTACCTTCGCCAGAGGTTTCCGATAGGTAGCTAGACAGTGGTGACCCCGGTGGTTGAGTAAAGGCCACCTCGCGGAAAACATATTGATGGGGAGACATAGGTCTGTCGGCAGCTACTGGTGGAGCGCTGTAAGGACGTATTGTCGTATAGTCTCCTACAGTTTGAGTTGACATATCCATTGGTACCCGCAGCCGTGATGCCATGATGTGTTCAGCTGGTCGTGATTGAAATAAGGGGTGGTCCTGGGCAGCGAGCATGATTGCGTAGCGTAGGTCTCCTGAAGTGTATGGTCCAGGTACGACAATTCCGCCTGAAGCTCCGCGTGGCGTAGTAGATAGCGTGATGTCCGCTGGGTAGAAAGGTTGACCTTCAAGTATGCCCACACCTACAGTCGGTACGCCGAATGGACCTTCTTCGCTGGTAGCCACTATTCTTTCCATCGTGGTCACTGGTACTGTGTGTTGTCCATACTCTACCTGCGTGTCTCGGCTACCAGGTTCTGGTATGTATGAAAAGGCTTCCCGGCTAATAACCTGTTCCTGCGATATTGGTGGCCAAGTTGGTTCTATTTCTCTATCTGGATCAGTCAGTGGAATCCGATTCCTGACTGTCCTTGGGTTCTGCGGCTCGTAGTCGTCCGTCCGATACTCAATGTGTTCCATCGCTGCTTGTTCGGCCTCGATCTCTGCGTATGTCCGGCGATAGAAGTTCGGATCGTTAGGGTCTCCCATTTCTATACTCTCGGTATCTGAACTATCACTGACTGCTGTTCTTACAGTGCGCACTGCTACTTCATCTACAGGTTATATTTCCGTAACGAAATCCCTATCAGCGATAATTCGTTGGGTTGGTTCATTCAGACGCCTTTCTAGAACCGAAGCGTGTACTTGACCTAACCAGTCTCCTACATTGGGTACTGGATTTAATGCCCTAAAACACGGCTTAGTTCTATTGAGGTGTACGACATGTGCCATGCCTTCCGGATTAGAATGCATCCTTACACGCATGCATGGCGGGGTGATCCCTAGAATTTCGCATGGTCCGCACCAACGAGGCGTGAGTTTCCTAGATGTTCCTGGCGTGGTATCATGCCTATAAACCCAAACTAACTCACCTGTCTGATAGCGTGGTTCACGAGCTCGCCTATTGTACCTTAGCCGATTTACTTCCTGGGCGGCTCTCATTGATTGGTATGCGCGTTCCCTAATAGAAGCCATCCAACGCTGTGCGTTGGCCCTATAAGAATGAGCTCCGGTATATCCTGTGGCTGCACTATGCGTGTCATATTCTCCGGGGAGCCTAGGATAGAATCCATGCATGAGCAAGAATGGTGGATATTTTGTTGTTGTGTGTACTGATGAATTATAAGCCATGATGCAAAACGGTAATGATACATCCCATGAGTGGTGATCATTTTGTGGTACGCTTACTCGTAACAAGTATAGTAGGGTCCTATTAAATCTTTCAATTTCTCCGTTTGCTTGAGGGTGGTAAGCCAAACTCATGTGCCGAAATATGTGCATTTCCTGGCATAGGCTTTCAAACATGTGTGCGGTGAAAGCGCCTCCTTTATCAGAATATAGCTCCCTGGGAGCTCCGTACTTGTTGACTACCTCATATGAAAATATGTGTGCGGCTGTGTGTGCATCCTGGTGTCTTATGGCCACTGCTATTGCGAATTTTGTGAATTGGTCGATGAATGCAATGACATAGCGGTTGCCCGCTTGCGACCGAACTTGAATATCGAGTATGTCTACGAATACACGATACATTGGTTGATTTGCCAACGGAACCCTACCCAATCCAGAGGTTATTCGTGAAATTGGGTGCTTTGCGGATTGGCATAGAGTGCATCGTCTGATCCATTGCTGTGCGTGTTCTGACATACCCTTCCAGTAGTAAAACTGCTTTAACTTTGCTAGTAGCTGATCGCGGCCAGGACGCCCTCCATATAAGGTGTTATGTTCATGTTTGAGCACTTGTTGTACCAATGTGATTGGAACGCACAATTCATAATTTATGTCACCCGGTTGTAGTGGGTGCATATATAATATTTTAGTGTCTTGGGCTAGTTCGAAGTAATGAGCTCGCATCTCTATTCTCAGTGCGCCCAATTCGGCCTTAGGCCGTGTTTTGTTATATAAATATGCCGGTGTGGCGTTTTTGATCCTCGAGCCTGAGGTCCGACTCCAGAACCCGAGATAGTTGTGGTGCGCACTGACACTGCTGGCGTTTCCCCCGGATCCATCCGGATTGGAATTGCACTTAGCGTGGCTGCCTGTTGAATTAGCGTTGCTGGGGGTACTGTAGTTATTTGTGTGTCGGGAATTAATTGCGATAGGATTGCCTCGGGGTTTGGCTGCCCTGGGGGAGCTATCGGGCTCCCTATTACAGCCATTGGCGCCTCATTGGTGTCACGGTGAGTACGGGATACGTCAGGTGCGATTGGTCCCATGCTGCGCAGGTAGTTGGTGGGCGAGGTCCGGTGGGTCGTCCTCGACCCATCATTAATATTTCATAGGTACCTCCTGGTTCCTCAGTTGCGTGCGGGTCGTACCTGGGGTCCCGCGACAAAGCATCGGCATTGCCGTTCTCTTTACCTGGCCTATATAGTATTTCAAATCCCCCAAATTCAAGTAGTAGCTCACTGCGCCACTGAGATAAGCGTGAATTTCTAGGCGGTTTGTCAAATAGAGCCTTGAGCGGCTTGTGATCAGTTTCTACATGGAATTTGTGTCCTACGAGGTAATGCTTAAAGTGTAGCGCTGCCCATCTGATCGCGAGAGCTTCGGCCTCAATTGCGGGGTAACGGCGTTGGTAATCTAGTAGAGCTTTGCTTGCATATGCAATGGGTTTGAGGCCTTGTTTAGTTTTCTGCGAGAGCACTGCGCCCATTGCGTATCCTGAAGCGTCCGTTTGCAGGATGAATGGTTGCGTGAAATCGGGGTGTATTAATACGGGTTCATCTAATAGCGCCTGTTTTAGCTTCTTAAAAGTGCCCCCGCACTTAGGAGTCCACTTAAATACTGCATCCTTGCGTTTTAGTTCGTTTAGTGGTTCGCATATATCTGAGTAGCTCGGTGTAAATTTGTGATAATAACCTACCAGTCCCAGGAAACTTTGAAGCTGCCTCAATGTCTTCGGGCGTTTGAATTCCTCAATTGCTATTGCCTTTTATGTGTCTGGTTTTACGCCTTCTGTACTAATAATGTGTCCTAAATATTTTAAGCTACCTCGGCCAAAGTGACATTTCGACGGCTATAATTTCAAATTGGCTCTGCGGAAGCGGTCGAAAACCCTGATTAGGTCAGTTAAGTGGTCTTCGAACGTTGGCGAAAATACTAATATGTCGTCGATGTAAATCAAACATTTCTCCCACTCTAACCCCTTCAAAATCATGGACATGCAACGTTGGAAAGCTCCTGGGGATGAATTTAAACCAAACGGTAAGACATTGTATTCGTATTGTCCATGCACCGTTACGAAAGAGGTTTTGTCCTTAGTTTCTGGGTCTAATTCTCGGTGCCAGAAACCCTTATTTAGGTCTAAGCTGGACATTAATTTAGTATTCCTGAGGCATCCCAAAATATCATCTATTCTAGGTAATGGATATGCGTCCTGCTCTGCTACAGTGTTTACCTTCCGAAAGTCCACACAGAGTCGGAGTGAGCCGTCACACTTGGTTACGTACACTATCGGTGATCCCCAAGGCGAGCTGGATGGTGATATTAGTCCCGCATCTAGCATACTGTTGAGTTCCTCCCTGAGCGGTTCGCGTAAAGAGTGCGCTAATCGATACGGTGCTTGCTTGATCGGCTTAGCATCTCCGGTCTCTATGCGGTGCCTATGTTCTGTGTAACGTCCTAAATCGAAATCGTGCGTGCTGAACACATCTTCGTTCTCGGCAATTGCGGTTTTCAATTGTTTTAGCTCAAACGGGGACAATAGGGTCTTATCAAAATCTATTTTACTCAAGACCGTTTGAGCTCTTTCGTGGTCAATTGACCGTTTTCCTGCCTCTATGTGTTGGATGATCCTTTCAGAGTGCGCAGTAATATTATTTAATTGCTTGGCCGGTTTGTGTTCCTCATACCGGATCAAATTTTTGTTTGTGTCTTTCAAGAACTGCACGTTGGGGTTCATCATTACCTCAATGTGGCCTATCGTTTGTCCGGCATAAATGGTGACCGGTGTGTTTCCGAAGTTAATTACTGCGATTGGTATGATTCTTTGACTTCGCAACACTAATGCGTGTGCCATTGCGATATCAACCATTTCTGGGGCGGGCACAAATAGTGCTGGTCCTACACCTGTTTCAGCTATTTCGGGAATCGCATTAATGAACGTTTCGGTGTTTGGTTCTATTGTAGTGAGCTTGCGACACATTACTGCTATTAGTGGTGGGTCGTAGCGCTCTAGACCTGCAAAAGATATCTTAGCCTCTTCCTCATCCACCGCTATTTCTAAGCAACGTTCTTTAAAGTTTATGATGCACTTTGGCAACTGGGACATGAAATTTGTTCCTATGATGCAGTGATAAGGTGCTGTTTTAGTGACAAAGAATTCTGTTTGTACCTTTATGGACCCGATCGACAAAGGTACGCTTATGCTGCCGTCTAATGCTAATTCCTGTTTGGTGGCAGATACTATCCTAGTGGAATCGTCAGGTTGCGGCTGGAGGCCTAATTTATTAACCAAGTATTGTGATACGATGGACACATCTGCCCCGGTATCTATTAAAGTAAGTACTGGTGTGCGGTACACAAATGCGTTGATTAGCAAGGGTGCGTCCATGTGATGTATCGCGTTGACCTGTCGGTGGTAGGCTACAGTCCGATGCCCTCTGCGTTGGGATCGGTCAGACACTGCGAATAATTCAGTAGGCTCTACTAGAACGATGCTTTCGTCTTCGTTGGTAGCGTTTATTTGTGCTGAGCGCCGAGAACTGATTGTGCGTAATTCGAGATGTTCAGTGGAAGCAGCTGGGGCTGAAACAGTTGGTCGCGGCGTGTTTGCAGTGGCATACTCATTGTCCGTCTTAACATGCAATTCGGATCGCCTTAGTTCCTCCCGACGACATGGTCGTTGTTGCCACCAACGTTGTAGGCGCCCTTTTATACATCTAGGACAGAACCCAGCTTTCTTCCTAAAGTATATTATTGCTCCTATTCCGGCAATTGCGAGCACAATGAGCATCCATAAGTAAGGAGCTACGCCAGTGGTAGTGATGTACGGGAAATCAATTACTTTCTTCAACTGCTCGTCTGCTATTTGTTGGACTTGTAAATTCGTCGCTTTGGCGTGTTCCAACGAGCTCCAAGCAATTGGTTTAAGCGGTATATCCGGAAAGTCATGGACAGTGATGTTCGGTCCGATATGGATGGTGACTTCCTGCGCGTCTAGTGTGCTAGCCAGCATAAGTGGCCCCACCACGAGCTGGGTATAATTGTTATGCGACAGCCACAAAACCCCGTTGTCAGCAATGTTAATTGTCTCTCCTCGGGTAACGTGGCTAAGATGTTTCTTCTTGGAGACGACAGCCTTACGCTCAGCAGTTCGAATTAACACTCCTTGTGCCGTGGTGTAGACATCGGTATGGTTTGCCATTGGCCCGACCAATGCACTGTTTCTGCAGAGTTGACGAGCTTCCTCTGGAGCGTCCTCCCCCATGATGATGCAGTCCAAACAGCGCGATGTATGGTCCGTTGCTAAGGCGTGTATTTCGCAGAAGGCAATACCTGATCGCGTGTTGCATGCATGTAATTTTAGTACTTCGTACCGCGCTCGTTCTATCCGTGTAGCATAATCAGGTAATGGTAATTTCATGTGGGCGCCGCGTGCTGGGACGTTCCAGCCGACGTTGTAGATTCGAAAGTAGGGTCGGACGTCGTCCGACGTGACTAATGGGACCCGCAGTATGAAAGCAAATTTAAATGAGCCTAGATCGATGTGCACTGGGTAGATTTGTCCAAATTGGTATGCCAGTGCAGGTTCGCGTATTAGAATGGTCTGCGCTATCTGCGAGTACTTTGGGAACAAGTTCTTAAGCGTAGATGCGTCTACTACCTTAGGCGATAATTGGCCGCTCATCATGGCTTCCATGACGGCGTCTACCGATGATCAAAGGCTGGTGCGAAACATGTCGTTAACTAGCTCGCGGTGGACCTCAGTTACATAGAGTTGCTCCTGGCACCTTACATGGTCAATCATAGTGACCACCTCCTGCATCTCATGATGTAAAAATGAGTACAGTTCCTCATTAGCGTGCGTTAATTTCATTATTGCTCGCGAGTTACCATAAGCGACATTGTAGGTGTTTCTCATTTCCTTAGATAGTGCGAGCACCTGCTTATTTAAATCCTTAAGGTGTACAGCGTTGGTGAACGCTACACCTACACCTAAAAGTGCTGTCACTACGCCTGCTGCTCCAGCTAATGCGGCGAGGAATCGTTTCCTTCGAACTTTAGGCTCCTCACAGAGATGAGAATTCGCTTCGCAATATTCGCGCATTAGTGCCATGTAGTAACTAGTATCTAGTACGCCTTGGTACGTACTTCTTAATTCTCTTTCTAATTCTTGAACTTTCTGTTGTAGATCCGGCATGGTAGTACAATTTGGGTTTGGACAGCAATTCCCGAAACATGGTTTACCCCGAGGAGTGTATACACACCACGCCATGCCAGTTGCTTGCCGACTGGGTTGTAGTCCATCTAGGGACAGTCTTAAAATTATTGGTAAAAAGGTAGACTGCGAAGCGGTTATTACTAAACCTTGCGGTTCGATTAACGTACCCACTTGTTGATTTACCATAGCTCCTAAGCGTGCGATCTGGTCCGAGAATGGTGTAGCAATTGCGTGAGTTTGCCCTAAGTGGTGGAGGATCAGTAAAATCATTAGTGTTCCCATTAATTTGGTTCCTTTGTTTAGCAAACCTACCGCAGCTTTTATACTCCGTCCTAACCAGTTTGAATGGGACCGTACCGACCCGGTCGGTGATGCCCGGTCCCTTCTGTCGTTAGCATTGTCGTGTCCACCACTGGCACTTTCGGTGTCCATGGAGATACTTAGCTCAGAGATGAGATCGTCAGAATCAAGTGAGTCAATTGCTAGCATGTCAAATTCATCTCCGCTAGCGTCACTGAATACAGCGCTCAACTCACTTTCAAGTTCCTCTTCGTCGATAAATGTTATGTCGGCGTCGTGGTCCATGTTTGGAACTTGGTCCAGGTCGTCCATTGGGTCATTTTGCCAAATGTTTTGGGCGGGCTTGCGCAACCATAGTAGTCGTAAGTATAGTAGTTCTTCGCGTTTTGGCTTACTATCTATATCGACGAAAAGAGCGTTAGCCATGATAGCGTATACAATGTGATGTAGTGACCGCACCGGAACCTTGGGTCCGGTTTCGTCAAATTCCGTAACTAGGTGGTCCAGTAAGTACGGCGCGCCTACTACAGTTTCTAGAAACTCTAAGTTTGCTTCCCTATACGCTATAAGTTCATATGCCGTGTGTAATCCTTGTATGCTACTTGGTCGAATGGATACTGTCCCGTCCCGTCTAATGGTTCCATAATCGGCGGACAGATTTCCGGTGTAATCCCATTCGCCATGGTAAGTGGTAAATGCACATTCCTCTCATGGCATGAAATTTATACTGTGTCGTTCCTCGCACATGATGCATATTTGGAGGATAGGAATTTGGGACCGATACACCTCAGTGATCGCTTGCGTGATGCTCATTGAATTAATTACCCGGGCAACGATCTCCAAGAGTCCCTCCAGGTGCTTCAACATGCTACTGCTAACGTGTATCCCCGGCATAGTGTGTAGGAACGGAGATGCGAACCCCAACAGCCCTGACAAAACGGCAGCGTCCCGCCGTAGGTCAATTCGGGCCGTCCCAGCACTCGACGTCTAAGAAACTGGTGGGCATGGCATATCCGCTCCGACACAGCTATGACCCTACGGTAGAACAGGGTTCTCACTGGCATCCGATCCTCCCAGAAACGTTGCTTAGGCAGTGAGAGAATATAATGGGGGAATTTTCCGTGACATTCCGGTTTAGCAGCTGGTACAAATTCTGAATCCGGTCCCAGCAGTACTAATCGTTCCTTATCCGGAAATCCATGTAAGATTAAGGGCTCTATTATTTCGCTGGTGTTATCTACTGCGAGCAATTTTCTAAAAATGATGTCCAATACCTGCTGTTTATGTATACGGATACGCCCTTGATCCAATAGGTATTCGGATTCCACTAAATTTGTGTCCATGTTATTAATCGCCGGATTCATACCAACTCGGCCGAAAGTTTGTACATTCCCCAACGATTCAGGTGCGTTCAATGCATGTTCAATTACTTTTGTCAGATCAACCGGCGATCCGGTCGAGTTAATCCCTATTTCGTAGGCTTTTTCTGTACTCAGTTGACATACTACGATTTTTGTTTCGCTCTCTAGTCGTTGGTTCTCCGCTCTATTTGCTCCCTGTGCTACGTCATACACCATGGGTTTTATCATCACAATCTTCGAGCTTTTGCTGGTTACTATTGGTTCCTCCTTATCCATATCATCCTTCCTTGGGTTACCAGGTTCCACTTCATTATCACTGGGTTCCATAACTTTACAAATGCTAGCTCGATTATCGTGATTTTCTATGCTGGTAGTGTTTTCGGCACTCGGCTCGACGTTGCCCCCGTGTAGCCCTAAACCCTTTTCACTCACATGCTGCACAGTTTCTACCCCCGGTTCTACACACATTCCCGTGGTGTAGGTCCTAGCCGACTCAGACTCAACTCACACATTCTCAGCTGCCGGTTTGAGCTACCAGCGCCAGGGGTTGGAAACAACAAAGCCGAGCGCCGTGTGGGTTCAGTGTTGTTTGTACTTTACTGTAGTTGTACTCTCCGTATGCAAGTGTTCCCTCTTCATAGGTTTGCTTTGGTTCTATGCCACTCCGCGACCTGATCGCTTGTGACCATTTTCGTGGTATGTCCCTACTTGCTTGCAATGAATTTACTTGATATATATCTGGTTCTGGTTCAATTTCGTCTGGGTATGCTTGCTCAATTTCGAAATGTGGGCTATTCTGTTCTTGCATTGATTCATCTTCAGTGACCATCAAGTTAACTTGTGCTGAACGAGTCCCTAAGCCAGCTCCTGCGCGTTCTTCCAGCGTGGTCATTTCATGTCGCATAACATCTAAGCGGTGTGCTAGCTCAGGATCTACTGCTTTGGTTACTGACATTACGCCGGCGTTACGGCGATCAACTCGTTCGTTATTATGTATTGGTGCCTGCGCGGGTCTATTTCGAGCCACTGCTCCTAACTGATTTGCATTATTCCAACCATTACTAGGTGTGCGCGGTCGAAACGGTGCGGCTTCGGCCGACAATGGTTGGGGTGGTCCGGCATAGCGCCGATCGGGCGCTGGGTTATATCCGTTATTTCGTTGGTTGTATCCATTTGCGCTGCGTCCGCGAGTTCTATTATAATATTCGGTCCGATCACTGTTTCCATACGTATTGTAATTTGCGGGCTCTGGGCGATAGTATCCTTGTTGCCCATAACCAGTGTACCCCCGCTGATTAGCTATATTATTCCAATCATCCCGTCGCGAGTAGCGTGCTCCACCTCTAGGTTCAACTACTTGATAGCGCGGACGGTTGTTGTACTGTGGTGGTGGCCTAGCATATTCGATAGCGGGTGGTGGCGGTGCGTTGTAAGCGTAATTTGGCGCTGCTCGCGTGGCCAAACGCGTATAGTCATTTTGCAATGGATCGTATATGTGCATTCGGAAATACGGGCATTCCCTAGCGAAATGCCCTAGATAGCCACATCGAAAGCATTGGTTTCCTACCGGCGTTGCTGGTGGCATCGCATTTGCGCCTATCTGCGGTGCTCCGTTATTTTGCATCATCGCATTTAGCTGGTGTTGTTCAGTACGCTTGTCTAGTAGATCAATGAGCCGAGCGATAGTAGCATCACTGCCGGCTGTAGTGCGCTTGTTCTAATCGAGTGCCTCACGTATTTGCTCTACTAGTTGGTTGTTTTCACCTCCTTGGGTCATATAATTAACAGTCTTAGACCGGCTGCTTTTGCGAACCGGTACTCTGATCAGATCCTTTTGGGACGCTGTAATGGCGTCCTCCTTATACTTGAGCTTATCCATCATGTATTTGAAAGATGGATAAGTTTTCCCTATTACGCCAGACTTTAGTTCCTTCCTCAGTCCTTGTCGCAGGAATTTCTGTAGTAATGCGTCACGTTGCTCACCTTCGACCTCCAGGAATGCTTTATCCACTAAATTTTGAAGGTCCAGTCCGTACATGGGGACTGAGTCTCTTTCTCCCTGTATGCGCATGCGTAGTGTGATTAATGCGTCTTCGTCACGCTGCGAGGAGGAGTACATGAAGCCCATATTGTAACAAAGGGCTTCATATGTCTGTTTCTGACAGTCCGGGAAACTTTCGTATATCTTAAGCGCTTCACCCTTTAATACTGTCGGGAAACAAATTAGCTTCTGTTCTAACGTCCATCCATTGGCGTCCGTCAAGTTGTCGTAGGTGGCTAGCCATGCCTCAAAGCCTTGTCCGTCAGCTCCTGAAAACTGTGGAATGTCGCCTACCCGTATGATTGGTGCCGTCGTCGTAGTCCGTTCCATATGCTGCTGTAGGATTGCCACTAGTGGGTCTCCTGATACGGTTGGGCTTGGTCCGTTTGTACTACCAGCCGTGGTGGTCGTACCACCTACTACATTAGTTGTTGCCGGGCCGCTAATCGGCGTTCTATTTGCGCTCGCCGGTAATGACATTTTGAATTCCAAATTATTAATAATCCCTAATTGTTTTGAGCTGTAGGGCGTCCGTGGCTCAAACCTGACCTGAGCACGGATGTTAAATGTATGATCAGATATACGTGTTTACGTTATTGCGTAATTTCTACTGTCAAGTAAACTTCACTGTACCTGTGTGCCTATTCCTTAAGGTATGTGACTGGTGGTGTGAAAATTTCGCTGCGCTTGATCACTTCGGCCAGCTACAACTCGGAATGCAGTCTCAAATTCACTGGAATTCAGTTCGCTAGCTCGAAACGTGCGCTAACGATTGTAACTATAACTATCTCGTAATTTGCAATCAAAATCGATTGGTTTACCGATCCGATTTCACTGTGTTGACTCCGCTCATATACTGACACTAAAGTAAATTTCACAGAAAAACTCGAAACGACAAAGGTCAAGTATGGAACTCAAAATAGCGGTGTGAAATCACTTAACAGGTCAAGACGTTACAGCAGTTCAACCCCCTAATAATAATACGTATTTCTGTACAATGAGCCCACAACCGGTACCCGAATGATAATTTCAGCGGTAGGTCACAGATTAGTAACGAAAGCAACCCTAAGTTAAACTGGGACTTGGAGATACGTGCATTCTACTTCAATAGTGCTATCAGCTATAATTCACCTTGACACAACATACGAATAGGTAGTCGCCAATAGGTGCTCTGACTTACTACCAATTTACAACAATGTAATAAGACATTATATAAAGCTATCTTCAGAACACTGTATACATTCACATACTGACCATTTTACTGAGAGTATTGTCAATGACGGAATCTTCTTCGTACAATGATCTGCCACCGCCGATTTCGATTTCGTCCTGGTTCGGTCAGCTCAAAGGCACACACGCTCTATGTCGATACAACGGGTTGCTGCAACTCAGTTGTTCGGTAACGTAGGCCAGCGAAGCAACGGACCGTCGAATTCAATAGCAGTAAGGTGCTGATTAGGGAAGACGATTGTGACCAGGTGTCCGAAAATTATGCCGTCAAAGCCGCCGGAATATGGGTTCGTCGATCGGCAATGAAATGAACGCTGTTGATCTGCTCGTAACGCCAGACAACGGTCGAAATCGCTCTAACCGAAGGTAGTAAACGAACAGTCCAAATTATTGTCAATGGCCGCAAGCAATTCCGTCGCGATGCAATAGCAGGATTGTCAATGTCAGTTAGGCAATTATCGATAGACTATTAGCCAGCGAACTAATGAGATAGCAACACGATTGATAGCTTTCCTAAATAAAGCCGATCATTGAGCTATTATTAACAGATACTGACAAACTGCAACCGGCCAACACAAACCGAGTGTGCCCTGAGTACCGCAGACAGCACTTATCCATTTCCGATACAGTCCATTATCAAGACGCAAGTTAGATCAGACCCGTGCGGTCCAAGAACACAGCTGTCCTGGGTAGAATGTTCTTCCTAACCTGATCGCAGCCCAAGTATATAACACGGGACGCCAACTCGTTTCACTAACAGAAGCATAGGCACTGTGTTCTCAGCACGCACGGCTCACTCCTACAAATGACCTGGTTTATACTAATTCCCAAACAGCCCACTAGTATACAAAACAAAAGTATTACAACGCCGGTACATACATTCTTCCGATGACATGAATGCAAACTGGTCGACACAGAGCAACACTCACTGGACCTGGTGCGTGCGAGAGGTCCGACAACTAATAACTTAAATTCGTTTTGTCCCTAAAATTTATTGACTCCTCACGGCGTGGCCCCCACTATTATTTATGTACTAGGACCAGTTCTGGCCCTAAGGGATCCCAGCTGCACCACTGTTTTCTTAGCGTGTGGTGCCCGGACAACCCCGGCTTCCACGACTCCCCGGTGATCTATGCGATGACCTAAGGGAACCGCTTAGCTTAGCAGGCTGCCGGCGGGTTAACCAGGGTGTTCGGCCTGGCCCCTATATTGGCCCACGTGTATAATGGTATGAGGGTCCCCCGAGGGAGAGTCAACCCCTAAGCCTGCTCACAGGTAATAAGGCTGACTCGCCTTTCCCTCATATTCCACTTAATTCCCTAAGCGGGGTTCTCTGATCCTAGTGTAGCCTGTGTAAAATTCCCCATTTAGTCGGGCCTAAATGTAGAATCCTAAAGACTAGTGGGTGTACGGTCATGATCACAACAGCACCACAGTTGTGGATGCGACTCCTTACGACATTCCCTGCTCTACTCCTGGCAGACTTTACCTAATACCTAAAACAGGCCCCAGTCCCTTGTAATCAAAGCTTGGACCTAAAGATCAGTGGAAGTTCCAGTATTACGAGGGGATTTTAGCTCTAATGCTCGTGCGGGCGGTGCCAGGGAACAAACCATTCTACGAGATGGCTGGCGGCGCAGGTTGCGACAGAGGGAACTTCTTGACAGTTCAGGTGTACATCAGCGCTATGCGGGTTGTAACGAGGGAGAATGTTTAGCACTTAAGCGCCGAATTGCGCAAGGCTCGCGCTAGCGAACCTAAGCTGAAAAGGAGGGGGCAACATTGATCACTCTCGATTCTCTACGGCACTGGATTTGCCTTAACTTATTGTCTGATCGCCATTGGAACTTTAAATTCTCTAGGAAACCTGATTCATTAACCAAGTGTAGCGAGCTGCTTCAGAAAATTAACCACGGTTCAGCTGGTTTACTATTTGAACCACATTTTATATTTGGCACACTCCACAAATATGAACACCACCCAATCGGGGTGCACTACCAATTATGTACAGCATTCATATTATATTGTAACAAAAATTTCACTGGGGTACCCTACAAGATATCCCGATAAGCAGATATTTTTCATTTTGACAACGGTATCCTCAGACGATAGCCGGTTGATTCGAGCTCACCATTTATTGAAAATGCAGATGATTCCCCGGGGACATTCCGCTATCGCACCCTTTTTATTTCAATTACTGCTTGCCCAACGAACCGCTATAAACCTTGCTTCCCCTGTACCGACATTCTCAACGAAAACCGGGCTGACAGCCCATAACTTTTATGCGTGCGCGACCGAGGCTGGAGCGGCCCGCGAACGATTCGAATAATTTGAAATTCGCTCCCAGAGAGCCCGGGAATGGGTGCCGACGTGAATTTTCCCCGTAGTTGCACGGTTAGAAAACCCACGTCCCACCAAAACTCAGTACATTTTCGTTCACCGCCAGCTCCAGCCCCTGCCTCGTTCTCTGCTCAGCTAGTGAGCTTCTGAAAAAAACTTTTGTCACGTTCTGGTCCGCAGTCGTCTGCATCGCATGCCAATAGGAGACAGAAAAAACCAGCGAACGAATGGGGATTCGACGCTTCTGCTCGATTTCAGACAACCGAGGACAACTCGTGTCACCTGGAGATGCAGACGGCTACATCCTTAGTATCACTCCTATTATCACCTAGGAAATTTTGTTGAACTTTTCAAAACGGCTCACTATCGCTTGCCTTAGGATGCCAAACTTTACTTACTAAGTTTGCCTCAACTAGAAATTTCGCTCGACATGATCTATCCTAGATTACAAGTTTTTTGATCACCCCTCGGACCTGTAAACGAAAAGGAAACGCCCGAGGAGCGGGGCACCAGTCGAAACATGAACAAGTGAAATTTTAAACGATTTTCTTTGCGCTTTGCGAATTTCGGCGGGGTCCGACCTTTACAGGCGCGCGGAGCATCCTTCCGACGCTCCAACGTCCGCAAAGGGCGGACCTTGCGTGGTCGTGAAAATCCTAATCCCAGGGGCTCTCCACCGTAGGGGTACGGCGAGAAACCAACCCTGGTAAGTCCAAAAACAAAATAAGAAGAAAACGTAGTAGACCTATAATTCTTAAATGGCGACAACCGCCAAAGCTAAAACCCTAAGTCTCGACTGGCTCCGATCGGGGAATCGGGCAGTCTCTTTTATACCTAGCTTAAACCCCCCTTTCTCTCTCTGCTCTGTGTTCCCTTGCTCCCAACTTCGCACAAAAACTTTAACTTGGAAACTTTTGAAATTGCCGCCGCAAATATACAACAACACAATAAGAAAAATATCAGGCTCGTCCACACAAACGGCAACCAACAGCCTATAACATCGGCAAACCACAATAGCAATGATACGTACATTACACTAGCCAAGCTCGTGTCGCTTTGGTTGATCTATGGGCAAAACATTGTACAGTGGCTGAAGAGTGCCAATAATTGGCGTAAACAACCTAAACCTCGCGCTGGTCGGCGCGAGGCTTACAATTTGGTTGAAATATATCAGCGCTTCAGGCGCTTATTTATATGTTAATATTTTGTTATTTTTATTCATAAAAGTTGTAGTAGTAGAAATAGTAGGCGACCGGGGGCGGGATCATATCCATGCCCTGGCTGGTCGCCTACTGATGAGAACCCCAAAAGCTACGTAATTCCCTTAGGAGGCCCGTAAAATGCAGTTAAATGCGTGCACGATAGGAAAATTTGGATCCCAATTGAGTTATGGGGGTCCCGTGAAGGTCCGTTGGGGCGGGTGGCCCCCGGTTTTCAGTGAGATGGTTAGTATAGGGCCAAAGTAAGGTACAGATCTCTAGAAACCGGAAAGTTTTGGTTTGGGATGTAGTGCTTTAGGGCCCTAAAGTTTGAGAGTTTAAACGCGGGATCGGGGGTCCATAAGTATTTACGGGTTGGGAGTAAGTTGACCCGAAGGAACAATTTTGAAGCCTTAAAGATCCCTTATCACGATATTATCACCCCTTTTTGCCTAAACATTAGAACTACCCCGAAATTTCCAAAATTCGTACACCCCATGGAAAATGAACTTCTCCTACGCTGCGTCAATTTTATGAAATCCTTCGTTACGTATCCAAATCTTTCACACAATGTATCTATACGTGTCATAGCTTCCAGTCTCCTGCGTGTCAGGACAGATCCCCGAAGTTCGAATTTAAAAGAAAAACTCCCTTTTGAACTTTGATAAAGATCCTGCACTCTACTTTGGTCCATCCTGACACACAGGGGCATATACAATTTTCATTGCCCAAATCGGCAACAAATACGTTTATTTTAGGGAAGGATGCGTACCGGAATCGACCCTGGGCACTTAATTAGCAAAATTTGTTAAGTCTGAACGGTGATAGAACCGTGAGATCTTTCCCCTGGTCTTGGGTGGATCCGGCGACGCATCCGTCCCAACTACCAATACGCATCAATTATACTATAGTATATCAATATTGTACACAACATAAGTGTAGTCCTGGGATCGATCGGATACCTATGCAGTAGAATTTTGAGTCACTTTTAGGTGCGAAATCACCCCGCACACCTCGGGCTGGTGGAGCGTGATTATACATTTGCGCAACACAATACAGTATTTATTTTATTCCATACAATGATAAATGACACAGCAATGGATCCATGGATCACGCTCCACCGGTATCCGATCGCCCTTTATCCACTAAATTTTGAGGCCTCTGGCCTGATTTTGAGTATTTTTTGATTCAGCGTGAAAACTCGGGCTGTTACAATATACAACGCAACTCTTATTTCTGACAATCCTTTTCTACGTTCATCAACTTATTCACAAAACTCAGCTCGAAAACAACACAGCCGGGTAATTTATTAGCATAAAAATATAAACGTACACAATATAAAATATTACAAGAACGATTCAAAAAAACTTTTCGTTTCTGCGTACGCCGTAAGGTATATACACGATGCAAGGACAGTCCATTAATTGCATCCATCCCTCAATATTATCTCTAAGATAAATACATCTTTAATATAATCTTAAAAATCAAAATCAAAAAAACTTTAGACAGCTTCCACCAAAGGAACATCCAGACTTCTAAACAGCGGTCAACAAAAGAAACAATTTTTTCATTTTAATTTCATAGCAGCGCCAGAAATAACAGAAACATTTCATAACAGCGTGTGACGCCCTTGAAACTTAATGTTCAGCCATTTGTACTCCTTGATACGAAATTAGTAGCATATCCAATTGGTTAAACTCTGATTGCCTGGTTTCAAAATACACTCATATGGCTTTTAGAGACATTAAAACGTGAGCTGGCATTTTAAGACTGCTATAAATCGGCAACTACGTCGGCTGTTGAGCTCAAAGTTGTTTGAACCGTCATTGATTCTTAATCGGACGGTTTCATGTCGCCTGACAGGACAATCGTGTCCCTAAAACATGTAATTTGTTGCCAGACATTATTTTATTTGCTTTTGGTAGAGATCATAGCTGTCCAAGTTGCGCCGGCTTCGATTAAGTAGGGATAAGGAGGAAGTCTACCCGTATTGGATATTACCTATGAACACCTATGACAAAGAAAAACAAAATTAATTTGTTTATCCGCCTATGGACGTCTATGACCAAGCTACGTGAATTTGTCTGGGTAGTATTGGATGCACCAAAACTTGATGAAGACGTTAAATCAAAAACATAAAATTGGTTTGCTTATCGGTTTGTCAGAAACGATAATAACAAACTGCGCTTAAATGCCAGTATTTATACGCTAGACACTCAAACCAAAGTGCGAAGCTAAGCTATATTAAGTCTAGTGGGCGCTGTTATGAAATGTTTCTGTTATTTCTAGCACTGCTATGAAATTAAAATGAAAAAATTGTTTCTTTTGTCGACCGCTGTTTAGAAGTCTGGATGTTCCTTTGGTGGAAGCTGTCTAAAGTTTTTTAGATTTTGATTTTTAAGATTATATTAAAGATGTATTTATCTTTAGAGATAATATTGAGGGATGGATGCAATTAATGGACTGTCCTTGCATCGTGTATATCTTTTACGGCGTACGCAGAAACGAAAAGTTTTTTTGAATAGTCTCGTAATATTTATATTGTGTACGTTTATATTTTTATGCTAATAAATTACCCGGCTGTGTTGTTTTCGAGCTGAGTTTTGTGAAATAAGTTGATGAACATAGAAAAGGATTGTCAGAAAAAAGTTGCGTTGTATATTGTAACAGCCCCGGTTTTCACGCTGAATCAAAAAATACTAGAAATCAGGCCAGAGGCCTTCAAAATTTAGTGGATAAAATGCGATCGGATACCGGTGGAGCGTGATCCATGGATCCATTACTGTGTAATTTATCATTGTATGGAATAAAATAAATACTGTATTGTGTTTTCGCAAATGTATAATCACGCTCCACCAGCCCGAGGTGTGGGGTGATTTCCGCACCTAAAAGTGACTCAAAATTCTACTGCATAGGTATCCGATCGATCCCCCAGGACTACACTTATGTTGTGTACAATATTGATATACTATAGTATAATTGATGCGTATTGGTAGTTGGGACGGATGCGTCGCCGGATCCACCCAAGACCAGGGAAAATATCTCACGGTTCTATAACCGTTTAGGACTTAACAAATTTTGCTAATTAAGTGCCCAGGGTCGATTCCGGTACGCATCCTTCCCTAAAATAAACGTATTTGTTGCCGATTTGGGCAATGAAAATTGTATATGCCCCTGTGTGTCAGGATGGACCAAAGTAGAGTGCAGGATCTTTATCAAAGTTCAAAAGGGAGTTTTTCTTTTAAATTCGAACTTCGGGGATCTGTCCTGACACGCAGGAGACTGGAAGCTATGACACGTATAGATACATTGTGTGAAAGATTTGGATACGTAACGAAGGATTTCATAAAATTGACGCAGCGTGCCTCATTTCCATGGGGTGTACGAATTTTGGAAATTTCGGGGTAGTTCTAATGTTTAGGCAAAAAAGGGGTGATAATATAGTGATAAGGGATCTTTAAGGCTTCGAAATTATTCCTTCGGGTGAAGTTACTCCCAACCCATAAAGATTTGTGGACCCCCGATCCCGCGTTGTTTAAACGTCTCGAAACTTTAGGGCCCTGAAGCGCTACATCCCAAACCGAAAACTTTACCGGTTTCTAGAGTTCTGTACCTTACTTTTGGCCTATCTAACCATCTTCACTGAAAACCGAGGCCACCCCGCCCCCAACAGGTCCTTCACGAAGACCCGGCATTTTCAATTGGTGATCCAATTGTTCCTATCGTGCACGCAGTTAACTGCATTTTACGGGCCTCCTCAGGGAAGTACATTACCTTTTGGGGTTCTCATCAGTAGGCGACCAGCCAGGGGCATGGGATATGATCCCGCCCCCATTCGCCTACTATTTACTATATTACAACTTTTATGAATAAAAATAACAAAATATTAACATATGAATAAGCGCCTGAAGCACTGATATATTTCAACCAAATTGTGAGCCTCGCGCCGACCAGCGCGAGGTTTAGGTTGTTTACGCCAATTATTGGCACTCTTAGCCACTGTACAATGTTTTGCCCAGTGATCAACCAAAGCAACACAAGCTCGGCTAGTGTAAGTGTACGTATCATTGCTATTGTGGTTTGCCGATGTTATAGGCTGTTGGTTGCCGTTTGTGTGGACGAGCCTGATATTTTTCTTATTGTGTTGTTGTATATTTGCCGGCGGCAATTTCAAAAGTTTCCAAGTTAAAGTTTTTGTGCGAAGTTGGGAGCTAGGGAACACAGAGCAGAGAGAGAAGGGGGGTTTAAGCGAGATACTGGAGGACTGCCCGATTCCCCGATCGAGGCCAGGTAAGAACTAGGGTTTTAGCTTTGGCGGTTGTCGCCATTTAAGAATTATAGGTCTACTACGTTTTCTTCTTATTTTGTTTTTGGACTTACCAGGGTTGGTTTCTCGCCGTACCCCTACGGTGGAGAGCCCCCTCGATTCCAGGATTTTCACGACCACGCAAGGTCCGCCCTTTGCGGACGTCGACGTCGGAAGGATGCTCCGCGCGCCTGTAAAGGTCGGACCCCGCCGAAATTCGCGAAAAGCGCAAAGAAAATCGTTTAAAATTTCACTTGTTCATGTTTCGACTGGTGCCCCGCTCCTCGGGCGTTTCCTTTCGTTTACAGGTCCGAGGGGTGATCAAAAAACTTTTTCTAATCTAGGATAGATCATGTCGAGCGAAATTTCTAGTTGAGGCAAACTTAGTAAGTAAAGTTTGGCATCCTAAGGCAAGCGATAGTGAGCCGTTTCTAAAAACTCAACAAAATTTCCTAGGTGATAATAGGAGTGATACTAAGGACGTAGCCGTCTGCATCTCCAG